>VXBB01015061.1:0-54711 GCA_013399915.1 Illadopsis cleaveri
GATCACTGACATTTTTAATGCCATATTTATGGAAATTGCATACAAACTAAATTGTGATATAATCATGGGGAAACATCGTGAAATAATTGGTGGCTGCAGGATATGCCTGTGGTTTCCATTGTAATGTCTCTTATGACTTTTCCATAAACAACCTTTGATCACTGAGAATTTTAATAATAATAATAATAAAGAAACACTAACAATTTCCCTTCATTTCAGTGTTAAACTCATTGCAGAGCAAACAAACTGCTCTGCACTTTGAAAAAATATTCTCCCATATTGTGTCTCATATTTTGTTTTCCTATTTCTCCTCAGGGAATGTAATAAGGGGATTGAGGGATTGCCAGAATGTAAAGTATTTTCACTCTTCCTTTTACCTTGTATTCATTCTCTAAATGCAAAATATTGTCATCTTTGGAAAAGTTAGAAACCAGAAAAAGCATATTGAACCATGGTAGATTTGTACTCTTTAACATTCTTGCTTGATGAGGCTCTGTAGTATCACAAGCTAGCAAGCAGAAAAATTTGTATTTCTTCTTCCTTGAGGGTAAAACCCGGGAAAAAAAAGACAAGTGACAAGTTTTCCATCAAAAATCTGTAAAATAATGAAGTCTGTTGAAGGATGCTTATTTTCATGCTCAGTACTAGAAACAATAGGCAAATTTCAGAATTTGCTGCAAAGATGTGGGTTTGGTTTGTTTTTCCATATTTGGAAGGAGGGAGTCAATCTTGGAAGTACTATTTTATTACTCTCACCAGTAGCCAGGACCACCAGTTCTGGGAGTTGCTGAGCTCTGGAGCATGGGAAACAGTCCAGAGCTGGCTCACCATGCACAGGGACTAACAGCATCCACAAGAGCTTTCTTGGATCACTGCCCATAAGTACACTAATTGTTTCTAAATAGATCCAAGAAATGAACCATTGCTAGTTGGAATCACTTTCTTGGTGAAAGAACATGTTTCTTTTTCATCATCTACATATTTGTGTGCTTTGGAGACTTGACAACAGAAAAGAAAAAATTTGGATGAAGAGTTTAGTGCCGGGCCATCTCCTTACAGTTGATCATCAATAGAATCATAGAATAGAATGGTTTGGATTGGAAAGGAAAAGACTATAAAAATCAAGTCATTTTATTCCCCTTGCCGTGGGCAGGGACATTTTCCACTTGACCAAAGCCTCATCCAACCTGCCTTGAACACTTCCAGGGATGGAGTATTCACAGCTTTTCGGGGCAATTTGTTCCTGTTTCTTACAACCTTAAATTTCTTCCTCTAAACTTGACCTCTTTCCATTTAAATCCATTCCCCTTTGTCCTATCACTATGTGGGCCCTTTTGAAAACTTCTGCATATATTCATAAATAGGTTGATATATTCCAAACAGTGCCATCCCCATTAAATTCATCCATGCCACCTTTCCATGTCATGATCACCTTGTGTCAGGAAAATTTTTGACTGAAGATAGCACTCATGGATGAGTAATACAGGTAAAATATGTGCTGGAGTTACAGCAGGAAGAGTATGCAAAAACTCTTAAGTGAACAATGAGTTTAAGGCTACCTAAATTATAATTGTTGCAGAGATAGATTTAAAATATTTTCACTTTTTTGTTGTTGTTGAGTGAGAGACTACCTTTTAGCTTGTTTATTCAGCCTTCCCTTAAAACCACTGTTAGGGTTACTGAGGTAAGTAAGGGTTACTTATATGCTTCAAGTCAGACATGCCAAAATACTTTGTGAAATGGGTTGAAAGTAACTTTCCGCCTTGGATTTGATTGGGTTTTTTTAATGCTGGCATTTTATTACAATATACTAAAAAGAAAAAGCATTCTTTTGCCTTAATTTTTGTGATTTTCCCTTAAATATAGAATCTTATGGTACTATAGACTGACCTTGGTAGGTTGGATTTGCCCCCATACAGACAAGTAAGGCAATTAATATCTCAAGTGAATGTATTCTCCAGCTGCAGGAAGTATATTAAAATTCTCACAACAGCTGAATCCCTCACAACTCCATTGACAATTGCCAGCAGCTTCTAGGAAGAGCTAAGCAGCCTCATTATAAATCATCAGGTGAATGGAATGAGGTTCAGTGTTTAAAGGAAATCAGAATAATAATTTCATAAAATTGAAGCACAAAGCCCAATGGAGAGTAAGAATTAAGAAGTAAGTTATTAGATTTTTAAGCAATCATAGGCAATAAAGCAGCTGAAATATTGTTTTATGATAAATACTATTTCCAAAGCAAATCTGATTCGTTCTAATGGCTACTATAATTAACTGCATGTTGTGTGTGCTGCTAATTTTGTGGATGAATAATTGGTTAAAACAAGTTTTATGTATTGCAGCGTAATACACTTGTACAATTTTCCACTTAATTTCAATTAATATGGGTTTTACATGTACTTCACTGTTGCAGTTTTTATGCCTATTATTTTTAATTAGGAAAAAGCAATAGCTTGGTAGAACAGAAAAAATGAGCAGTGTTTTTTCCAAGGGTGTTTTTTTTTTTTGGTGGGGTTTTTGGGGTTGTTTTTTGGGTTTGTTTTGTTTTGGTTTGGTTTTTTTTTTTTTTTTGTTTGTTTGTTTGTTTGTTTTGTTTTGTTTTGTTTTTGGTTTTTTGGGGGTTTTTTTGGTTTTTTCCCTTTAAGATACTTCAAGCTCATATTGTTTAGCCTTCCAAAATGTTAATAATCACTGCTCCTGAGGTTGACTGGAAATGGTGCTGCCAGTTCCCACATAAAACAGAGGGGAAAAAGGAATCTCTCAGTTCTCTCATTCACTTTCTGACCTCTACACAGTGTTTTTCAGTTCAAACTATGTGTTTTACTACCTTTCCTGATGTTTCCAGTGATGCAATAGATTTTTAGTGATTAGAACTGTGGGATGATGTTCTTGTTCACCACCGGAAAGGTGTGCTTGTATGTATTCATACCTGTTTTATGATAGAATTGATCACCAGCTGGGGATTCTTACTCTTTTCCACTAAAGGTGCCTACACATCATGATAGGTTCTTGTCTTCTGGATGCATATTTTTAATCTAGATGAGTGCCACCCTGAGAGTCATATATTAATCTTCATTTCTTTAAAGAAAAAAATTGCCTGTGCCTCAATCTTCTCATGGCATAAAATACTTCTCAGACTGTGCTGCCTCTGCAGCTCAGATGGGCAGGTGTGAGCATCGTCTCTGCCCCTCACCAATGCCTCTGTGGCAGGCAGACTCTCATGGAGTGGGCAGGTTATTTGCACTCCTTTTGCTTTGGGCTGCCCACACAAGGAAAAGACTCCCTAGCTCCTACGGTTGCTGCTTGGTTGATAAAAGGAGAGCAAATGTTCTAACAGAGCTCTTTGTTTGTCCTGCTTCCAGAGACAAATCTTTCTAGGTGTTGGATAAATATCCAGCACCATTGAGCACCATTGTTTTATCTCTCTCTTCCCTCTTCTCTCTTCTCACTTCCCCAGTATTAAAGATCTTGTGGCCAGAGTGCAGCTGGGAAAAAAAACTCCAACCTACCCTTCTTTAGTTTGCCTGGTGCTGTCAACAGAGGAAATCTGTGCTAGTGATAACAGTGTGTTATGAAAAATAAAGGTCTTCAAGGTGCTGCGGAATGAATTTTTTTCTGTGCATTTCACAGAAACATAAATGGGGAATAGAAATTCAAGCATCATGTTTTAAGAACCAAAAAAACTAGTTTTCACAAATTCTGGCTAAACAGAGTCATTGCCTAACCCACACTGTCAAACCCTTTACAGATATTTTAGTGTATTTGTCTGTATTTCATTGTTGTCCTCACTCCATAAAGAGAGAGGACCAAGAGATGTAGGAGAGTCATTGGGGGGAACTTTTGATACAGTAAAGGGGTGGTCCCTAGGTCAGTCTGTTTGCACATGATTAGTTACATATCTCTGAAACAAAAGTGTTTTTATAGAATTATAGAATGGCTTGGGCTGGAAGAAACCTTAAAGAGAATGTCACATTCCAATTCCTCTGCCATGAGCAGGGACACCTTCCACTAAACCAGGTAGCTCAGAGCCCCCACCTAACCTGGTCTTGAACACTGACACGGATGGGGCATTGACAACTTCTCTGGGCAACAGAGTTCACTGATTTTCCAGAAGCAGAATTTTTTAATAAGGTTTCCAGAGAATAAACTCTTATTAGCATTTACACTTCAACTAATATTTCTGCATGTTTGAAGAGATTTCTGCAGGTGGAAAGAAGTTTCTGGGTTCCCTAAAATATTATATTATAATGCTTTAAAAATACACATCAAAGAGCAGAACTCTAAAACCAACATATGTGAGGTGAGCTGATGAGCTGCAGAAAGAAATGCATCATCTGGATAATACAGTATTTAAAGAGAACCTCTACATTCATTTCTTCATTTTTATTCTAACATGGTCAGTGCATGTACCAATAAAAACAACTTTAATGAGCTGTTCAAGACACATAAAATACTTTTTCCACTGTTAATAATTAAGCCACCAGCAGGTGTCTGAAGATCTGACTGTATCCCAACCCTTTTCACTTAAACCTCTGCTTGTTCCCTGACAGGCCAGATGACTCTGAAGACACAGCATGTTCAGGACTCCAAGATGGGCTTTGTAATCAATGCAATATACTCCA
Organism: Illadopsis cleaveri; assembly: GCA_013399915.1. Classification (NCBI taxonomy): domain Eukaryota; kingdom Metazoa; phylum Chordata; class Aves; order Passeriformes; family Timaliidae; genus Illadopsis; species Illadopsis cleaveri. The sequence goes on from VXBB01015061.1 coordinate 4,626, forward strand.
TGGCCTATGGGCTCCACAACATGCAGCTGTCCTTGTGCCCAGGCTATGTGGGCCTCTGTGATGCCATGAAGCCCATAGATGGTCGGAAACTCCTGGAATCCCTCATGAAGACTAACTTTACAGGGGTCTCTGGGGACATGATCTTGTTTGATGAGAATGGTGACTCACCAGGAAGGTAATTGTTGACATTTTTCAAGCTGTTTAATAGCAGAGATGGTAACAGTACGTAGTAGATATGTGCAAACTTGACAACAGAGCTAAGATCTCATACTCCTGGTTTTACATTTCCTGACTCCTATGCTTATGTTGTGAAATTATTCTTTATACAGATTTTTATGGCATTTCAAGTTAAAGATGTGGACTTTCAGGTGCAAAAGCTTCCTGCATGAATTTGTATTTTCTTTAGTACCATTTTAAAGCATGGTTGTTGAAAACAAACTATCAGACCTTTATGTTTGTAGACCACAATGTCCACCACAGCCTATTTCTCTCTTTATGTGGATGCTTAAGTGTATGTGTTTGGTTGACCTATAAACAATCATAGCAGACTTAGTTCTTTTATTAAGAAAGCTAAAATAGTATCAGAAATATTGTACTGATGCATCTGGGATTTATTTTATCAGAATTATTAAAAACCTCCTTACATATATTCCAAATGAAACCTTTCCACTTGCATAACACACTAAGCTATCAATCCATACTGTATTGCTCTAAAAGAAATTGAATTTAAACAAAGCTTATTTTGCTGATAGCATGCATAAATATGTATACATACATCTATGAAATATAAGACAAGTTTTTCTATGAAACATGTATCCATAGAAATGCATAACAGTCATGAGGCGGGGATCATTCTGGGTTTCTGCCTACTGAATTTTCAGAAGATGAACAGCAAGTATGATAGTATTTAAAGTATATTTATTCCCTATATTTCAATGTATTTCCCATCTCATTCACTGCTTTTGCTCCATTATTGTTTGAGATAACCCTTTATGTCTACATTATTGGAAGGTTTTAAACATCTTTGTTATGTTGCTATATCAACAGATGACTAGAGGAAAATTTTTCATCCTGTAGACTCATTTAAATTTTGTCTTCTCCCACTAATGTGAACTGAGAGAAAATCAGTAACTTCCTAGAAGAAATGGGTTGGAAAATTTAAACTCATTGGTCAAAATATTTTGACATTTCCAAAAATTTCTATGATTTCAAACTTGATTTTTTACTCATTCTATTTGTAAACCTATAAAGCCAGCATTCCCCCCAAAAGCGAACAGGACAGCCACCTACACAGCAGTCTGTGTCTGTTTCTGGAGAGACAAATTTTCAAATTCTTCAGATTCAAACTCTAAGGAAGGGCACTGTGAGCTAGTAAGAGAACTCAGGCATAAACCAGCAGAAACCTAGGAAAATTTCAGATGGAAATTTGTTTTCAGAGCTTTTTTAGCATGAGCATGGCTGTCTTCTTCTAAATGTTTCTATTTTTACAAATAGCTGAATTTTAAAGAAAGGTGTTAAGTCTGAATTCTTCTGGCTAAATTCTTTTTAAAAGACTTATTTGAGACTTCTTTAACAGGAGTTCTTTCCAGTTTTAAAGGTGCTCAGATGCAATGGACTGCATCCTACCCTATTCCAATTGGTTTCTTGTGTGAAAAATTAGTGTGATGAATGAATAATGTGTGGTCTGACAAAAACGAATGTGTGACACAACAACATCAATATCTAAATATTGCAAAGAGATCTTTTGCTTTACCTTTTCCTCATGTTGGCATTCTTAACAAGAATATTTTAACACCAGTTGTAACAAGGAATTTAATTGAATATCTTGGATATTTTTAAATTCCAAGAAAGATGATGAAGAAATTATATCATGTGCAGTCATTTGCTCAGTCACAATTGGATGTAAGTATTTCCCTGAAGAGCATGGGTACACCATGTTGAACGTGTACCTCAGGATAGCCCAGCTTTAAGAAAGTCCATCTTCCCTGGATTTGTATGATATTTGTGTCTACACAAACTAATGAACTCTGTGTGGTTACAAAGTGGTCCCAGATTTTGTTTTCTTTTTAATTTCTTTCTTATCATAATTCTTTGTTCCCTCTTGTCCAACAACAGTCACATCATTAAATCCAGTCTATGTGCTTAAGTCAGACAACATTGAGTCAAAATATACTCTCTCTTGATTAAGAAGATTTTATAGGAAGCTCCATTTCTAACTTCCAGGTTTTGAGTAGAGTATAGTCTTTTAAGCACGAACAAACACTACTTGCAAGAGCTTGGAGATGATGCACTCATACTAGAACAACTCATCTGCCCTGTTCACTTGCACTGATAACTGGATCTTCACTCTGTAAAACAGGAATTTCAATCCTCACAGCTGTACTCTGGTGGTGGTTAAGCAGGCAACATAAACAGCAGAACATAAAAAGCATTTCTGACCTAGATAGTTCAGGATTTCGATGTATAGCAAAAAGGTTTTGATATTATACAACAGATGATTAATCCCACAAGATGCTTTGAATCCTGGCTCTATTCCAAAGTCCTTTATGTGTATGTTGAGTTTTAAGCAGGCAGGTAGTCTAGTGTAGGTAGGGCCTATTTTATGTGAGACAAAAGACATGGGAAAAAAAAAAAAAAGAGTATGGAGGTCATGATTCCTCAGGAAGATAACAATTATCTGTAAATATAACTGTAAAAACTCTAAAGAAGAAACTGAGGAGGGAAGAACAGGCAAGAAAAAACAAGATGCTGATGTTTTGACTGTGCTTGCACTTGAATATGTATTCCCAGCAACTTCATGGCACTTCTGTTTTGAAACAAGTATTTTGCACAGTGATTAGAGCACTGCTGGAAATGTGCTATTATACCATCTGGTCTCTCCTATCCTAAAGTGACAAACTGTCCCTGTATTATCTCAAGGAACCTCCAGGGAACCAGTGACTCATGAGCCTCCACTATAGCAATGGGCTAACTGAATCTGGCTATTTCTACCCATCCATCAATGCTGTTCTCCACGGGGAAGAGAGACAAGACTTATTGAGACAATACTATACTAAATTTGTTAGGTTCCTTTCCAGTATTCCCCTTGTGATGTGTGCGTGGAACTACTGGGGAGATTATTGGTTTGGGTCCTTTGGCCTAACAAGCACTGACAGTATGTTTGTTTGCCTGTCCATGAAACCCAAAACTGAAAGTCTTAAAAAAGTTATACTCATAGGTGTGTTGCAATGCCTGACAATGTTGGCTCTACTGTGGCTTCTGTGCTAACTTTTTGGTTAGTCTGTTTAATCCTCGACAAACTGTTACTATGGTTGCGAACCTCAGAAAAAAGTTAGTTTACAACCCTGCACAGAAGTCTGTTTCTTTGCGTTTGTGCTTGTGTTATCTGGATTCAATTATTTTGTGTCAATCTGGCATTCATATCTCCAACTCTGAGGGCATCGTTGTTAAAGCCGTGGACATTTCTTTCTTGATACAATATGGACGGGGAAATATTTCAAAATCCAGAAGTATTTTTCATTCTATGTGTGCTTATTTCTTCTTCTTTGTAAAGATTCAACAACAATATAAGGTGTGTGATACCACATTGTCTCTTCAGTCAGACTCCACTTTCATTCCCTTTCGGACGCTGCATGCAGTCCTGATACTGCCCTGGGTGTGATTTTGGCATTGAATGAATCTCTACTGTACCATAGTTTCCCCACTGTGACAGAATTTTTCATGATGCAAAGCAATCATGAATCATGGATGGACAATATTATAAAATAGTTTTCCTGTAATTTTATTTTTTACATCAGTATGCGAAAAATATTGACGTTAGATATAGTATGGCTACTGCTTGTCAGTCTTAAAAGTATTTCCTCAAAACTCAAGAGAGTTGTCTGTGCATCTGTCGTGGTTTAACTCCAGCCAGAAACCAAGTACCTTGCAGCTGCTTGCTCAGTCCTGCATCAACAGAATCAGGGAGAGAACTGAAAGAGCAAGAGCTAGAAAGCTTGTGGGTTGCGATAAAGACAGTTTAACAAGAAAAGCAAAAGGCATGCACGCAAGCAAAGCAAACCACGAATTTCTTCCTGCGTAGAAAGGTGTTCAGCCACCTCCAAGAGAACAGGACTCCATCATGGATAGTGGTTGCTTAGGAAGACAAATGCTGTGACACCAAACATCGCTTCCTTCCTCCTCCTTCCCCCTACTTTATATACTGAGTATGATATCAGATGGTCTGGAATACTCCTTGGGTCACTTGGGGTCAGCTGAGTCTCCTCTCAACTTCTTAACCTCATTGCCTCATTCATTCCCGACCTCCTTGCCAACATGACAGGGCAAAATGTCCTTGTCCCTGTGTAAATCCTGCTCAGCAATAACAAAAACCTCTCTATATTATAAACTGTTTTCAGCACAAATCCAAAACACAACCTTATACCAGCCACTGTGAAGGAAATTAAGTCTACTCCAATTAAACCCAGTAGGGTATCTTACTTAAGAGATTGTTTGATTTAATGAGCAGGTTATTTTCCTGATCTGTACATTGAACTTCATAAATTACACTCTTACACTCTTACAATACCACTCTTAATGCAACCTCGTCTATATGCTTTGCCTTCAGGACTAATTTGCTCCTACTGACAGGAAAAAGATGTCTCCTTGTTTATGAACGAGGCAGCTTTTCGAAAGCCAAGATTGTCTTAACCTTTTTGTTTTCTTATTTTCCATTAGTAAATTTCATATTGCTTAGACATATTAATTCCAAATCCACTAAAGAGGAGGCAAAGAAAAGCATGGTATCATTTCTTCAGGAGCTGCCCAACTTTTCAAGCATGCCTCATATAAGTGCTAAAAGAACAGGCCTGTATGGCAGAAAGGTGGGCTGATGTTCAGCTGTAGGAGGGAGACCTACGTGGCTCCACAGACTTTCTGCAAGACTCTGTGGGAACTGAAGAGAAAGTAGGAAGAAGAGGAACATGAAACAGATAGGCTCTGATGAGCCCTATCTTTGACCCAAAAGCAGCCTAGGACTGAGTCATGAGTACTTTTTCTCTTCCACACCATACTCTGCAAGGAATTAAGTGTGTTTCAATCGCAGAGGTATTATATAAAAATGATTGTATGGATGGGAAAGACCAGTATTTGCGGATGCAATGTTGGAGAAGAGAAAGGGGAAAGCGAAAAAATAGGAAAGATTCCTGGACTCTGTTCCTGAAGAGTGACGTCTGATTCTTCTCTGGGTGCCAAACCAAATTTCATCTTGCAGTCTTACAGCACAGGAATTTTCCTTTGATCACACAGAGATTGCTGCTGCCTCATTTTGAGAGTTTATCTGTCATCTTTTCCCCTCAGGAGGGGAATAAGCATCTGCAGACAGTGAGGAGCACATAATGTTAGGAATTGGCATTATAGGTTTAGATTACTCAGCATCCACTGTAGAGGGAACTTGGACTCCATATGCAATTGGCTTCCAGGGTTGAAAGTTGCACAGATTTAATTCTGTTTGACTCATTTTATTGTTTTCCTTAAATAAATAGTCATTCTCAGAAACACAGTCACAACCCCAGGCTGTTCAGGGAACTTTTTATGATGATACAAAAAACACCCAAAAAAGCCCCAGCAATAAAACCAAAACAAAACTTAATAAAAAGAAAACAAAGAAAACACCCCACGTCTCCAACTTAACAAACAAAGGAAAAGCATGATTATGAAATCAATGAAACTCTTGTGAAATACGCAACAGCAAGCATAATTCTTTAAATTTTTTCGTCTTCATTTCAACATGCTTGATTTTTGAATGTATGGTGTTCCTTTAATTTGAAATATTTCATTATGTTCTCCTCAACTTAGCTATGTCTCTCCTTTCTGTTTCCAAAGATATGAAATCATGAATTTTAAACAAATGGGGAAGGACTACTTTGATTATATCAATGTTGGCAGCTGGGACAATGGTGAGCTGAAAATGGACGATGATGAAATATGGTCAGAGAAAAGCAATATCATCAGATCTGTGTGCAGTGAACCCTGTGAAAAAGGCCAGATAAAGGTAAATATTTTCTTAATTTGTTTCAATCTTGTAGTATGCACAGCCTGGAAATTCGAAAGCAAGTTTTTTCTTGACTTCTACATGGAGATAGTATCCCACACTTTAATTAAAATGTACAGACTTATGTATTCAGTTCTTACTCTTATCATAATCATTTCACTATTTTAATAAGCTGCCATTTTCTTGACTCCTGTATCTGTGGACTGCTGATTTTTTTTTTTTTTTACCCATATTCTGAATGCTTTCAAAAAGGTATTGTTTGGAGGCTTTTTGCTGCATATTTTTACAGCATCTGATTCAGTGGAGTGCAAATCCCTGACTGGGACTTGTCAGTACAATTGCAAGTAAATTATAAATAATAATTGCTACTATTTCAGTGCTAGACATAGTCAGCCAGATTGTAACATTATTAATCAGACCTTAAGTCTGTGGTATCATCAGAGAACATCAACTACTACCACTACTTCGAACTTCAGGAAATATAGGTAGCATATTTTTTAATCATACCTGTTTTACTGCTTCTTTGTTTCCCAGGCTTTTTATTTTTCCTTCCTCCTTTCCCATGCTGCAGTAAGCAAGGAGCTTAGAAGAATGTGTCATATATTAATTATACACTATTTTCCTTCGGCATCCCATGATGGCTCCTGCAGAACAGTTAAAATACTGCAAGTCAATAGCTTACCTTTGCAGTCTTTTATATAAAAGCCAGTGGAATGAGGAGATGGGCATGTTCAACCCATAAAAAAATTACGTGTGATTTCTGACAAATCTCACTAGAAGCTCAAATTTCTCATGTCTTAAAACAGCATGACTGAAAATTGGGAAGCAGCTGCAGAGAGAGATTGACGGGAGCATGACCAATCTCTGCAACACAAAATGAATCTCTTTAGTCTGACTTTTACAGAGTTTTAGGACACAATCACCCTGTTTAATTCACTAATTAGTTTTTGGCAGAGTGATTTAAGTGAGTTTCATCAGATCAATTGTATTTGTCTCCAGTGTAAACATGAGAAATTATGTCAGACTTATGAACAATATGCTATTCCAGATGAGGAGTCATCTCATCCTTGTGTAGGCTTTGAAAACAGTTAAGATCAAGCTTGGTGTAGAATGACTTCTTTCTCTTCATTGATGATGAAAGACATGCAGATAGGACAGTTGGTTCTGGGTGAGAACACACCTTCTGCAGACACATAAATGCAGATGGGATGAGTTACTCCCACAGTCACTAAACTCCTGCTCCAGGCACAAAGTCACACACAGGGAGGACAGAGGTGGGCAAACAGCTAACATCTTCAGAAGTGCGTGGCTCTGAGTTCCTTTATGATCTGTTGTGACAACAAAGGTGAAGGGAAGTGTCTTATGATCTTCATTAACACCTTCCACCTTCTATCCATGCTCTCAAGGATTCTCTCAAGAGGATTCTTCACTATGAAGCCAAGTCATCACACACTTAGATATATGCTTGAAGTCCGGTGCCTGAAGTGTTCTGTTTGCTCCTCACTAGTTCATTGATCATAAATCTCAAAGTTTACCTGACAGTCTTTATATTCATGGTCTTCACAGATGATGGTGGGACCTTGACCCTGCCAAGCTCTGTGGTGGTTTTCCTGCAAACTTCTGTGTGACTGAGTTATTATGGAGGAATTTGAAACATAGAATGTAATGTTATCCAACATTCAACTACAGCTGGTGAATCCATACACAGGACTTTATAAAATCCAAATGCAACCCAGCTCTATACATTTGAAATGGTGCGGACATATGATTATTTAAATAAATACAATTTCAAAGGATTGTCCAGATGACAAGGGGAAAGGAAAATAAAAGGATGAATAAATTGCTGGCTAAGCAATTTAACACAAAAAAAAGTCTGACTTTACTCTGAGTTTTGAAGAACAATTCTCTTGATTTCTAGAGGAGGATACAAAATCCTTTTTTGGTAGTGCTGAGTAAGAAATTATCAGTGTACCAGTGTCCTGACTGATTTGTCAAATTCCAAGAATTTTACAGAAGATCTTCATTTGCCGGAAAGTTACATGGAAAAGGATAAATTAATTGTTCATTAGAATTTTGAGTGTTTTGATAATGACATAGGGATTTTATTTTGCCATTTAATTTTCTTGACTATTTTATGCAAATAAAATTATGGATTTTTATATTGTGTCAAGGTAATCAAAATACAGAAAGACATAATAGTACAAGCTTTCTAAAAATTGATTTTCCCAAGTACAAGAAATGTTGTCTTTTCTTTAACTTTTCATTCTATTTCAAAATGAAAGAAATCCCAAGATATGATTTATTCTGGAGGACATATATTCTGTTTTGCAAGTAGCTCTAGTCCCAATTCTTGTAGAATAAATCACTTATGCTGTTCTAGCCTTTCTATCAGTTTAACTGTTTTGGTGTTGCTGTTTTTCTTTCCATACTCTACAATTAAAAAAAAAAAACAAACAAAAAACAAACAATGAAAGTACAAAATTAGAAGATTTTTAAGTCCCCATATTGATGAAAATTAGATTTTTTTTTCACTACAGCATTGCAAAGAGCATTCCCATCCTTTTTTATTGCGCTTCTTTACAGGTTTGGTTTTTAACTAAAATTGCAATAAAGACATTTGGCTTTGAATACATTTTCTGAATTCATCATTGAAAAGATAAAAAAAAACCAACCTATTTCTTATGCTGTAATTGGGAGTACATGTTTATAAACTGTTTGGGAAGAGCAAAGAAACTGGGAATACTTCATTTCAAAAGAAAGACATAATGACAAGAAGCACAGGTGTCTGAGATGATGATAAATAAGGACCTTGAAAAATCTGCATTTCAATCCTAAGAATGCAATTACATTTGGTAGTAAATTATGAAATGAGAAGTCAGGTCAGATGTTAGAATGGAGAAAGATAGGATTCTAACTGTTAAATGGTAATTAGAAATGCAGTAATTAAATAATTCTAGAAAAGGCACGTTCAGTTTGATGTCTGAAAAAATCAGTTTTATAAATCACTCACTACTGGATGAAAAATAAGCACTCAGAATTGTTTGGGTAACCAACCCTTAGGGACATAATACTGTTGACATGTTTCTCAGTATGGACCACATTGGAGTGAATTACGTGTTTTCCCTATCATGCACTGACTTCTGTAGAAACATTGACATCTATGGAGCTTTGCAAATTCTGAGAGGGAAAAAAAAATATTTTTTGTCATTCTGTTCCTCCACTTTCACTTCTCTGAGATCGGTGCATTCTTTCTTCTGGTACCTACATGATGGGAGAACTGAGAACTTTTGTCACATTTTATCTTTGAAAACCTATCATGAGAAGGAATATTAAAATTTCAAAAACTCTTCTATTAGAAAAAAATATTAAAAATTAAATTAGCAACTGGGTCAGCATGAATGTATGTTTATGATGCTAAAACAAAATGTCAATTTTTTAATCAGGTGATCCGTAAAGGAGAAGTGAGTTGCTGTTGGACCTGCACTCCTTGTAAAGAAAATGAGTATGTCTCTGATGAATACACGTGTAAAGCCTGCCAGCTCGGCTCCTGGCCTAACGAGGACCTCACAGGTAAATGAGTTGAGGTTATGCTTGTGTTGTCAATGAAAGTGCTCATCTAATGAGCTGAAGAAACAAATGGCAGATACAGGTGAGTATGAGGATGGTTTTTGTCAGAGGGAACATGGGGATAAAGCTAAAATTTGAACTGAAGCTGATATTTTTCTCCTAAACCTGATCCAGGAATTATTCACATAGTTCAACTCCTTTCTAAAGACCTGAATTACTAGATCTTGAAAGAAAAAAAAAGTCCCAGTTTTGTATTCAGCCCTGTCCTAACATCTAGCTGGAAATACAGATCTTACCCTTCCCCAAATAGATATAGAAACTAAGTGCTTATCAGAGAAATTATTAAGGAAGATCAAATTTAAGAGTTTTATTATCCCCAGGCAGAGGAATAGTGCACTACCTTCTTTTTTAATCTGACAAAGTTCTGATTTAGTTGCTGTAGTTACTGCTGCTAAAGCTCCACTGCTCCAAACATTCTTTGGTTTGCATTAGTCCTTTGTTCATCAGAGTCTTCTGGAACACAGTGTTCATCCTTGCCATGAGATAGACCTCTATGATCTTGCAGAATACCAGTTAGGCCTCTTTGGAGATAAATTACTCCAACATTGTATCCCACATCCTCTCTTCTTTATGGCTAATAAACAGAATTCAAATATTCAAACATTCAGAGCACAAACCACTTCAAAACAGTGTTCAGGGGTTATGTTCTTGCTGTGCCAGGCTTTGTATAAACAAGGGGAGAAAAGACAGGTTATTTTCCACTGGAGGTCACAGACCTGACTTGCATTTAGTTGCTATGAATGAGGGGACAAACTTTGAGGTGTGAGGGAAGACAAAGGAAAACCCAGTTTGCTGCATGAATTTATGTAAGTTGGAGAGTGTAAGGCAAGGCTTGGCCTCTAGGCAGATTTTTATTTATAAAGTTAATCCTTTCCTGCTTAAGGACTGTTGCATTGCTGTGATAAATGAGCTTGGCTACCAAATTATTGCAAGAATATCATTTAACCATGAAACTGATGGGGTACTTTTCAGAAAATATCAAACATGACATTTTCCCTGAGAAAAAGATCTTTCAACTGAGAAAACTGAAATAGCAGTAAAATGGACTTTCAAGTTCTGCTGTGTCTATGCTCCCATATCCCTGTTCCCTCAGTTCTGCCTCCCTGGGCAACCAGCAACCAGCCAGGAAAGCCTTCTCTCAGGGAAAGATTTCTTGTGCCAGGAGAAAGGAGAAAGGGAGAAAAAGAGAATAGTCTGCATGTGTCCCCAAAAGCAGAGTATTGAGGGTGTGACTACAATGTGAGGGACACTTCTAAGAAGCTTCCAAAGGCCACGTTGCAGGGACCAGGTTACTGCACCAGGCTGGTCCATTCATAAAGATCAACTAGTGCAACTGGTCAGCTCTTCAGCCTCCTGGGATTTTTGTCTGAGATATTGTAGATCCCAGCTCATGCCTTTGTTTAGGTGAACACCTGTGGTTTTACCCAGCATAGATCAGCTAAAAAAGGTACTGCTACAAGTCAGTTAGGAAGGCATTTGTTCCAAGTGCCAACAGAGAAGCCAGAGACCCAGTGGTGGGAAGGAACTGCCCACTGACTTGGTGAAGTTTCTGTTATTAGACACTAAGCACCACGTGTAAGGCAAAGTGGAGTGGCCAGGCCACCAAGTTGACCCTCCAGCTCTGTGCTTTGAACTGGCTCCCCAGGACATACAAATGTCCATGGTTCAAGCATGACATGATGTTGTGGTCTCGTGGGAGGATTCACCCTCTGAAAGTCTCATTTTGCCCTCAGAATGGAAAAGTGGGATGGGTTGGCCCCTCAAAAGCTTTCGTAGGTTGAGTCAATGGTTTTCCACCTATCAGTGATTGTTTTTAAGGAAATCAGTTGTATTTTTACTCAAGCCAACAGATTTGTGTGTTACATGAGGAAACATTTTGTGTTTGTTTGCAAAATTATATTTTGCAAACCATTTGTCTGGCTTCAGATATGCATTTTATGCCTTAATGGGGACCAAAATCAATCTGTACACAAAGGAACCATTGACATCAGTGCCAAGCAATTTTCCTCAGGAGATCTAACACTTGTTCCTCAGCCAGGCACAAATGTGGCAGGCCCTATCTGGAAAATAAACACCCCCTCTTTGACCTCCATGAGCACAGCTGGTGGAATCTGCCCTCCTAGTAACACAACACCCATCTGACAACTTCAGAGCTGTCTAGTCTCCACCCAACTTATTATCAGCATAATGGCTGGATCTTGTCTTACTTAAATTTATATCCCAAAGAGATTTTAAGAAATCTATTCCCAGCTTATCCATACAAAACAATGAGCTGTATTTTTAATTATCATATTTCTAGTGCCAACTTTTGAGCTTATAAATAAAACTGACCCTCAATCTTGTTTACAACATAGGATTTAGTAATAAATGTTCATTAAAAGTAAGGAGAAGTTGATGTATTTTGTATTCTGGCAAGGCAATTTCCTTTCAGTTTATTAAAGTATACAGCAATCTCCTTGAAATGTCCCTACATCTGATACTGCAGCATACTAAGTCTCTTTGCTGCTTGATAAAGCCATTTCCTAGGGAATGTCAGCTCCACAAGGCTACACATACAAAAAACTCATTAGAATAAGTCTTTCCTGCATGATCACCTTCAGATGACAGTCCTGTACATTTCTCAGCCACGCACCTGATATGGCTTTCAACATGGAGCTGCACCTTAATGTTTGCCAGAGATCTGATCTTGGATAAAAACTTATTTGGAATCCTTTCTCGGCTCACATAACAAAACATTGCTTACATCTTTCTTATGCTCAATGATCAGCATCAGTTTTGTGCCACAAACGTCACTAAATAAAACATGTAATGGCAGGGATGTTGCTGACAGAAAGGAAGACAGATTAATGCACTTTTTCAGCCACCTATGGAATATCAGAATTCAGATGCAGCGGAGGGGAAGACAGAAGGGATGCAATATGTGTAGGAAAACAGTTATTCTCAGAACAGAAAAAGACATTGAAGGCACAGTGAACTCAAAGGTAGTGGAAAAGGTAAGTGGGAACAAGAGCTTCTCTTGATTAAATCAGTTACTGAAAAATTTCTCCATCTAAAAGTGAAGCTAAGGCAAGAAAGGGAATGTTTACTGCCCATATTTTATATCGTCACAAATTTCAGATTGCTTTTGCATCAATATTCCCCAGGCATCAGGCTCCTCCTTGGACAGAAACCTTGGACAGAAAGTTGTTTCTTTTTTAAGATTTGTATGTACTTTCCCAACACATCCCAAAAGTAATTTTCTTCCTTCTGGATTAGTATCAAGTTATCAATCTGCTGTAGTTCCCCTAAGTCCCCATGTGTTGTGTTGGCAGCATCCATACAACACAGCACCAATTTACACCTTAGTGTGGCCAGCATGGTAGAGCCACGGACTCAGCTACAGCAGGAGGAACTCAGTGGTTTAAATCCAGAAGTATATGCCACTCACTCCACTCTTCCTCTAAGCTCTTCTTTGCATTATATTTACATCAGGTGGAAGAGAAATAGATGCCAGGCAAGTTTAGATACAAATGGAGGGATTTTCTTAGTGCTGATAACCTACACTGATGCTAATTTTTCAAAAAGCTTTAGGAGAATCTGAGGACACGGCCTTCTGCATTCAAAAATGGTGCTCTAGAAAGATCAAAGAGATTTTGTTCAATGTCTCAGAGCTTTTCCAGTGTATGCAGGAACATCTTGGTTCAGTTACCATTAGCATTTAAGGATATTTTTGAGGTGAGAAAGAAGCAATTATTCTCTCTTTCTGACATTCAAGGACAGCATACAACAATACCAAAACCAAAGTTTTGTCTAGTGATCTCAGGAGTGACAAGAAAATTAGATTATATTAATTTCAGTGACAACTGGATTATTTTCAGGTTGTATTGACATTTTTCTCAGTCTCTGTGTATTCCAAGTATGCCGACTACTTGATTTCCTTAATTGGATTACCATGGGAATAGGAGCTTAACTATTTACACCTCTTGAGATTTTTTTTTTGGCCACTCAAGGGTGAGAGTATATATCAGAAATATATATTTTTACTATAGCTACAAAACAGCTTTCACCAAATAAAGTACAGTAAACCTGGATAGCAGTGTCATGATTTTGCTGCCCATCTGGAAGTGACAGATAAGAGAGGGATTATCCAAAAAACCCTTGGATGGAAAGGACTAAAAAATGTGCATGGCAGAAGTCGTGGGGGTCTGAGCCTCAGTTGTCTCATAAGACTGGATTCTGCCCCTCACCCAAGCAAAAGGTAATTCATCTCTTGCCTGAAATATTTTCAAAGGGTAACTGCTTGCTCCCATCAGGCTGCTTTCTTGCATTCCCTCTTGCAAAAATGTTGCAGCCATGGATGATTTCAGCAATTGTTTGGCATGGGTCAGAACATAATTTAGTCTGTGTTGACACTAATTTTTTTGCTGAAACATTACTAGTATCTGGCTTTTGATTGTAATTGTAAAGGTTGAAATTGAGACTGAGGGTAGGAGAACACAATTTTCATCTGGTTATTTCTAGTGTTATAAATGCGCATCAGCAGAGATAATGTCCAGTTTTCACCCTGTTTTCTGTGCCCTTTATTTCTTTCCTTTTTATTTCTTACTCCAAATGAAATGTAACCATTGCCATGAGTCACTTTCACTCTCTCCCTCTTGCAAAAGGTGTGTGTGGATGAGTTAAGGGTTCAGGTAACAATATGATAATCAGGATCTCATTTACTTCTCCTTTGGTTCTGGGTTGGCACAATTTTCTTCCCTCAATTGCTTGTTCTAGGTAAGGTATGCACTTCAGCTTCCAGTGCAGCATGATCCACCCAGCACTTCAGGCTCAGGTGAGCTTATTCAGTGTTGCTGAGCTCAACAAGCAGTGCTTGGAGGCTCCTGGGCTGGATGAAGGGGAACTCGCCAACAAAGCCAGAAGGACCCACTTGTAATTGTGCCTTATGTTATGGAAAGTTTGCATTTGGAACAAAACATTTGCAACACACAGAGCCAGCACCTTTTAGTGAGACTTAAATCAAAACAGTAGAGCTGGCATAAGGATAGACCGTATTGTTGTAATTCATCAGTTGTTCCCGTCCTTCTGCACACTTGTGTAATTAAGGAATAATTTCCCATATGGTCACAAAGTAACTTTAATGTGCTATTCTAAGATTCATGGCCTTGCCTCTTACTTCAATGCACCACTAAATCCATATATTCCTCAAGCCCCTGAGCTACAGATGCTCCAGCTTTCATGGCATAAGATGTAACCTATCCCAAATCCTGCCCTGCAGAGGTGACAGAATACACACATGCGCAGTCATCAGCTGCCTCCATTGCCTGTGCAAAGCCACCTTTGCTGACAGCTTCAGTAAATGTACCAGTCTGGCAGCTGCAGCAGCTAAGAAGACACCTCTATGTGGCCTGCTCTTGTAACAGTTCAGAAAGTCCCACCAGAGCAGGGCAAAGGACTGGTAACTACAGTAATTAACCTTAGCACCAGAACAAAGTTCTGACATGTTAACGTCCTCTCTCCCTCCAGATAGTCCAGATTCCACGTGAAGGTCAGGGGCCTGATATGCCCCTGAGGACTCTGGAGAATCTAATCCTCTGTTTGGGTAATGTTGAGATTGAAAAAAATAAACAAATTATAAAAGCTACCCCAACTGCTTTATGCAGATTTTTATTCTGATGATGACATTTTTGCATCTCAGCTTTCCATATATGTGGAAATCTAAATAACTAATCAAGATATTCCTCTCCCATCTTTTGGGATTATAATGAGAGAAAAATTTAGAAGCATTAATATAAAATATTTAATTTCATAACATGAATAGACTTTGAATAATGAGTGCTAAATACCATATGAAGGCACATTCATTACTAAAATGTGGCTAGGTTGTTGTTTGAGTTTCAACCTTGGTGTTCAGGCTTCTGATAACCTTAGAAGCACATCTGAAAAATTACCAAGAAAACCAAATCTATTTTAATAGATCAAACTTGCTGACCAGGACGCCAAATCCAACTGAAAAATATTTAGGACTTACTAAACTAGCAGCAATTTTCTGACAGTTTTAGTCTCCATGTGCAGATTCAGTGGGCTTTAGCTCATGATATTAACTTAGGCCAATTTATTAAATTACCTTCACTTTTCAGAGTCAATCCTATCCACAATCCCTATTCTGTCAAGTTTACCTTTGAAAATAGTTTAGTTATTTAGTATTTTATATTGGTTACCATGGAAGGGATTTCTCAGTACTAAGCTAATACATTTTTATGGATGCTGGAAGCATCTTGTAGGTGTCAAGGCTATAATAACAAATTAAAACTGTGCTAAGAATCAAATCCACAGAAAATATTGCCTATCAAATAGTGCTTTGTATCTGTAAACTCTTCTCCCAGATGAACTAATTTTAATGCAATATGAAAGATCAGAAATAAGGGACAAATTTGTCTCTACAGAAAGAGGATAGTGTACTAATAGACCTACTAATAGACCTATGGCAGTGGTCAGGCCTTCAAGAGCATTTCCTCTCCTTGTTCATGGAAAAATTTAGTCCACTCATGAAGCAGCTAGAGGCTTTTCCAAAATATGAGAAACTATGTTTTTTTCTCAGAAGATCCTTAGACATCCTTATCTGTATTTTCTTGGTAGGTTTTAGTGGTCTTTTGAGAAAAGCTTTCCCTAGTGTGTTAAATGGAATTCTGATGGTTTTCTGTCTGCTCATCTTGCCATTCACATGTGTATCTGGTGTCTTGCTCTGGTGGCTGTCTTTCTGGCCAGAAGAGCATAAGGGTAGTTTTATGCCAAATTTACTGGGCTCCAGGCACCCTTGAACACACAACAGCTCAACACCTGCTCCAAACTGGACAAACAGCCTTTCCAGAAGCCAAAGACCACTTTAGTGCCTCAGCACACTGTGGGCACCATAGGGCAAGACTGCTGGCTTTGTTCCACTTGTTTCTGAGCCAGCTAGGACAGAAAATTTTCCAGGTGCCTGGAGACATTGATAAAGTGTAGGAGGTAGGCTATGGGGTGTTGTCATGGCTATTGACAGGAGTGAGTTCTTTTTGTGGTACCATTTTCCAGCTTTTTTCTTGATATAGTCTTGGCCATCAGTCTAACATGAACACTCACAGTGCTGTTTTCCCATCTTTCTTTTACCTGATCTAGCTGTCCTTCTCTAAAAATGCCATTGTCAGAAACCATTACCTGCAAAATTATTATATGAAAACTTCACCAATCATAGTTTCATGAAGATGATCCAGTCTTTAAATCTTAATTGAGGAATAAATCATTGCAAAGTTTAGCAATCTCCTTGCAAAGTATACTCAGTGATGGGAAAAATGGGATAAGTTTTCAACTATTTTCTCAGGTATTTCATCAAGAGGATGTAAAAAGAGTAATAAAGCAAGGAAGGCATGAAATAGCCTGAAACTAATGAGAAAAACTTGGTTATGATTCACCTCTGCTACAACATTAGAAACGAGGCAAAATTTAGCCCCTATATCGTCTGCATGCAAAGGCCAGCTGGCAGATAAAGACCTTTTCTCTTCAAATTTCCTGTCAAGAATATGTAGCAGGGTTAGAAGCTGGAGACTTTTTTTTTTTCTACAAAATATTAATTAAATCTTGCGAAAATCAGAAATAGATTAAGAGGTCACTTACTTGTAGAACTTCCTGAGAAAGAACCCACAGTGGAATATCTGCACACAACAGAGGACTCCTTCTTGTTTTCACCCTTTTTCACTATTCTCACTTGTGTAAAATGTTGATTTTAATGATGTGATTACTGTGCTACTTAAAACTTGAAAAAGTCAGAAAGAAATACAGTGTCTCCCTCACAACTGAATACTGAATAAGTAAACCCAAAAAACCAGCAAGAGTTAAAAAGCTATCATCAACTAATGCAGTGAGATGAATATTTCATAAAAATCTAATGTCTTTCTTATGTTTAGGTGTGGTAATAATTTTATTAATGCAAGAGAAAACTTTTCACATCAAAGCAGGCAAGTAGAGATAGCAAATTAATCTGTATTAAGTAAGGAGTCCAATTCCCTTACACTAAAATGACTGCAAATTCATGTACTTTAATTGCACTAATGTAAAAGACTCATTGACCCTAATCCTACTGATTTTTCCACTCTCTTCAAGAACACAGAAATATTTGCCTTGTACTTTTGCCACATGATTGAAGGTATTATATCTTCAAAAACTTTATTTCTGTAGAGATACAGAATGAAAAAATACTTGGAGAAGAAAGGAGTTAGGCCTGATATCTACCCATATTGTTTCATGAAATGATTTTTACTACTAAGAATGTTAGTGGCAGATTTGGAAAACTCTAAGCTCCACTTAAAATACAGGAAAAGGCATACAATAGATCTCGCATGCAGAAATTCCCAAATTTTAGTCCTGATATCTACATTTACTCCTGCTCATCAAGTCGTTGAGATCCCAGGTTACCTAACTAATTGAATTTTCTGGCATCCAGATACCCAGTAGACAGTCCTAACTACCCTCACTGCAGATGTGAGCACCCGGCATTCCATCTTCACAGAGTGAAGTGCCTTGTCACAAGCCACAAATCAGGATGACACTTTCCTACATGACCTAACCAGAAGACAGCAACATGATTACACAAACACAAAACTTTGAAGTAATTTAGATTTTGCAATCAAGTCTAGTCAAGCTCAATGCAAATACAGGGGAAATAAAAGCTTTTAGTTGCATTTTCTCCATTCCATCATCCACTCCCGGCTGTCCTGCCCTGACTGGCAATGCCAGCATATCCACAGTTTTCAGGAAGTTACAGTCCAGAACATCAAGGTCCTCCCCACTTTTATTACTGTCTTCGATCCAGCTGAGATGGAGTTCATTTTCCCCACAGCAGCCCTCACAGTGCTGTGCTTTGCACTGGTAGCTAGAGACACGTTGAGAACACAGCAGTCATTTATCAAGGCTGTCTCTCCAACATTCCGCCCTCAGCAGTATGATGGGTATGATGAGCAAGATCTTGTGAGGGGAAACAGCCAGGACAGCTGACCCAAAATGACCAAAGGGATATCCTATACCATATGATCTTTGCTCAGCAATAAAACCTAAGAGAAAGGTGTGGGTATGTGCACTTATTTGTTATGACATTTTTGTTCTGGAGCAACTGCTATATTTACTGAAGCCCTGCTTCCCAGAAAGTGCCTTGATATCACCTGAGAACAAATCTTTTGCTGGAGGCACTGGTATTGTATACTCTGGTGCCACAGGTCACAGAACCCAGCTTCATCTTGAGTGGAAGTCATGAAAAGAAGCAAAGTCCAAGGACCTGAACAGGAGATTCAGTTTTTGGGAATAAAATGCAAGGATGGATACCGTCATGTGCCTTTGGCTGTAGTCAGCAACTATGCCCAGAAACCCTGGAAGAGATCATAGAATGGTCAGAAAGTAGAAACACCTCTCCAGCCTTGACAGTGCAAACACAAAGGAGGGAAGAAGGAATGACAGCAACAAGTTTTCTGGCAGCTTTTACTCCTGTCTATTGATCTGTACACTGTAGATTTAAAAGCCTTTTTGACTTCCTATGACCCAGATGCATAGAATGATTTACTAAAACCTATGCAAAACTGAAAACAAGTGTCCTTAAATGGGTTGCACTGCTAATTCAGCTTTGTTGCTATTTTATTAACTTCAGTCTTATTTCACAAGATAGATTAAGTTTTAATTTTTTAGAAATTTCAGAAAGATGAATGGCAGGAAAAGAAGTGAGTACGATGTGCTATTCCAAATTACCCATTACTTACAAGTCCAATTCTAGAAAATTTTTGTTAGAAAAAAGGTAGCACGATTCAGAAATACTCTCTCTTTTTTTGACAGTTAGAGTCTGAAAGATTTCTCTCCACAATCATTAAGAATATACCAATATCCTTCATAGTGTATAGTATAATTAGTAGGATTGACATCTAGTCCTTTAAGTGAAATAGTATGCAGAGAACTCAGAAGCACTTTGTACTGGGGGAGTGCAACTTGCTGAGGAAATTAATGCATAAATTCCTATATTTCATAGAATTTAAAAGGCAAATTTCCACTGTGAGAGGTGACATCTTAATCAGCTTGGTCATCATGTTCTATTCCAAATAAAGTGTATTACTGAAATAAACTGTCATTGAAATGTACTTATTGTGCCATTACATTGACATTATTTTAACACAGTCTGAGCCTACGTTCAATACAATGGCAGCTCCCTGAAAGACAAAAAGGAGAGAAATACCAGGAAAACGTCTAATTATCATTAAAGAATCTCACATCTACATACTTCAGTTTACCTTTCTCTCTTTCTTTTCTTGTAGGTTGTGACCTCATCCCAGTCCAGTACCTCAGATGGGGCGATCCCGAGCCAATTGCAGCCGTTGTTTTTGCATGCCTGGGTCTGTTGGCCACGCTGTTTGTTACAATCGTGTTCATAATGTACCGTGATACTCCAGTGGTCAAATCATCCAGCCGAGAACTCTGCTACATCATTCTGGCCGGCATCTGCTTGGGTTACCTGTGCACTTTCTGTCTGATTGCAAAGCCTCAACAGATTTACTGTTACCTTCAGCGAATTGGCATCGGCCTCTCACCGGCTATGAGCTACTCTGCTCTAGTAACTAAAACTAACCGCATTGCAAGGATCCTGGCTGGAAGCAAGAAGAAAATCTGTACAAAGAAACCTAGGTTCATGAGTGCCTGCGCCCAGCTGGTTATTGCATTTATCTTGATATGTATACAATTAGGCATCATAGTTGCCCTCTTTATAATGGAGCCACCAGATATAATGCATGATTATCCAAGCATCCGAGAGGTCTACCTGATCTGTAACACCACCAACTTGGGTGTTGTGACTCCCCTTGGATATAATGGGCTACTAATTTTGAGCTGCACCTTTTATGCATTTAAGACAAGAAATGTCCCAGCTAATTTCAACGAAGCAAAATATATTGCCTTCACCATGTACACCACTTGCATCATTTGGCTGGCTTTTGTGCCAATATATTTTGGAAGCAACTACAAGATAATCACCATGTGTTTCTCAGTGAGCCTGAGTGCAACGGTGGCCCTTGGCTGTATGTTTGTGCCCAAGGTCTACATCATCCTGGCCAAGCCGGAGAGGAACGTGCGCAGTGCGTTCACCACGTCGACGGTAGTCCGCATGCACGTCGGGGATGGAAAGTCATCCTCAGCCGCCAGCCGCTCCAGCAGCCTGGTGAACCTCTGGAAAAGAAGGGGATCATCTGGTGAAACACTTAGGTAAAGTTTTCTCATGTGGGAGTGTGGGGAGGCAGTTGTGATCTTCTGAGAGTTACTAATAGTGGAAAGACAAAGGGAAGTGTGCTGACTTCCTTTGGCTCTGCACTGGGAGTGGAGTGAGTCCTCTGTCCCACCTATGCAAGTTATGGTTTTGATTTAGTGAAGTGCTGTGCAAAAACAGGGGACAAAGCAACGGGAAAACAAAGTAGGAAGTACTGGCTGTGACAACTGTACATAAATCTAGGGAGAAAAACAAAATTGTAGGAAGAAAAAATCCAAAGAGAACAAGAAATACAACTCATTGCCTTGTCCTGAATGCACCCATTTACAATCTCTTTTCTCTAAATGAACTTAGTGTCTGTATTTTGCCTCTAGTGATAGCAGTAAGACAGCAGGGTTGCTGTTAGAGCTCCATAATCGAGGTGGAGTGTTAAACACAGGAGTCATTATGAGCAGCCATTCTAAGGCATCTGAGGATTTGTTCTGTACGACTCTTCTGTTACACCTTTTATCTCCTGCTCCCTTGATTTTCCTTTCTTATACTATCTCTTCCTAATTTCTTTTTGTCCTCACCTATCTTCTCTTCCTTACCTTTTTCTATAAACATCCTCCTAACTCTAACAAATTCAGCTGCTCACAGGCCCTGCTCTGTCTACCCTTCCTGCCATCGAACAGATACTCCTTTACGAGATATTTCTTTATTTCTTCCTAAGGTATTATTTGAATTCAGCGATCATGAAGACAACTTGTATGTTCAATGTATAAAAATTACCTCAAATGTACACAAAAGAGAAAAGAGAGCTCTGGAGTGGAAACTGCCCTGCTCCATGGACAGAACCTGTAGGTGTGCACCTTGCCCAGTGGTTGGTTTTCATCCTTTGACCCTTTCAGTTTTGGTATAGGTGCTGTGAGGACAATTTAGGTTATTTAATTGCTGGCATAAACAAAAATTCTGTCAATATGAAACTGAAAATAAACAATTTTGTCATTCCTCAGGCATGTATGTATAGCCTGGAAGTGACATGTAACTAAATTTTTCTCCTCACTGAAACACACATAGATTTTAGGATTGATAATATGAATATTTCCAGACATGTCATTGTTCACAACTGCAGTTGGCATGGAACAAGGACAATTAGTACTTCCATTGATGTATGAACCAAAATTTAGACCCGAGGGAGAACTTTATTAGTAATACCTACAGGATATATTATGTCAAAGTGATTTTTTTTTTTTTCAGAATATTACTAATGATTCTCTTTCAGAGACTTTGAAGTGGTACAAAAATGGCCAATCTATTAAGAGGTATTTTATACTTATGATCACTTAATGATGGAGGTTTTTTCCAGTTCCTTTCCAGGTGCAGAGTAGGATGATATTTTCAAATGATAAATCATTTTTCATATTAAGTGATGGTTAGCTGAAATATCTTTTTCTGCACCTTCTTTCTCTATGTATAAAAGACCTGAGGTATTTGAATTAGAAGCCCTATAGCAACTTTTGGGAATGTTAAAAGAGTCATCCTTCAGAATATGTCTTCACTAGAAGGCATTCTTCTTTGACATCATTATTATTTTCCCTCACTTTTGCTGCAGAACTCATCTGCCACCTTGCAACCTTTTTACTGAACAAGATGGAACTATAGATGACAGAAAGATCTTGGCCTTTGGAAGGAATTTTTTGTCATCCGTTCATGTCTGGTTTGGAAAGACGCCACTCTAAAATCTTCGTTTTGTTCTGAAAAGAAAAAAGCATACCCCATTATTAAATATTCTAAATGACAAGACGCATTTTCTTCTTTTTGAGGATTCTCTTTTCATTTCATTCTATCCCTCAGTGCGTAGATAATATCTGCAGTAGGGAGATATCAGCAGAATATAATAGATCATCATCAACAAAGACTTATTTTTCAATAGCACTGTTTTGGGAATGACTTCAATCCAAAAGAGCTTTGAGGTGCCCAGTATGTGTGTGTAGGGATGAAAATGGCAGCAGAAAGCTGATACATTGACATATTTGCCTGGATACAAAGAACCTGAACTTTGCATTTGAAACTTAGAGAAAAACTTGCATGTCATCAGCAGTAACAAAGAAGATCCTCCTGCTATATGTGTCTGAATCCCCAGCTGATTAAACTGTGATGGTGCCACTGAGTTTAGTAGTGCTCAGTCAGTGTGCGCCTGAAGGGTCTAGGCATCCAAGAGCAAAATCATTCCATCAGTCCTGGGAAATTCTGTCTAATCAATGCCAATTTGATTACATGAAAGAGAATCCTAAAAGGTGATGAGTACATTTAAAATGGTGCTCAGGACTTCACCTATGTCTGGTATAATCTCCAAGAAAGAACAGAAAACCACTGTCAGCTTCAATTCCATTTCATGTAGAAAATAAGCAAGCCATTTTACTTGGTAATCAAACATTTCTTTGAAAAAATCTGTTACACAAAGCAATAGGTTTCAAGGTATTACTCAGTACAATGCTCAAAAGATTGTTTGGATAGTTATTCAAATAAACACCAAAGTATTCAGAATCAAAGGAAATGTGCACTAGAACTTCATGGCATCCTTTAAAAAGCTCAGAGGGGTTTTATTCAAAAGAGAAGTGAGTCACTGTTGAATTTTAAAGAAACATGCTATTTAAGTCACCAGTGCATAGAAGGGCCTCTATCATTAGCATTTTGCTTCTTGACACTAATTTATAGCACAGTGTAGTACTGCATCAAATCATTGTCAAACAGATAATGCCAACGCGCCATTCAGAGCTTTCACATCAGCCACAAAATGACAGATAACAAGAGTGTTTTTGCCTAAATAAAGCAATGCATCTGTTACAGTCCTAAATGACTTTTTGCATGGGATGTTTTTCAATTAACAAAACTCAAGCAAGCTGTGGTTGTGTGTAGGAATGAATTTTCACATACTGAAATATGTAGAAGGAGAGAGTATAACTATTCATTATCCAGCGAGATGAAAACCATTTCTTGCAGGCTATTGTGATTCAGCAGTACTTACCAAAAGGTATTCTGCCCTCATTTAGAGCAGGGCTAACGAACCTGACATTATCAGAAGTGACTTCATAAAGGAGAGTACAACATAGCTGGAGTCAAAACCATATAACTGGTGTAGAGAGGCATCTGGAACTTCTGATTCCAGTCATCTTACCTGTTAGTTTCATAGAGACTAAGAAGATCATAAATACACTGAGTAAATCTTACCATGAGGTACCAGGAATTATTATCACATATGCTACATACCCTTTTATCATGGGTAGAAAATACAGGGCTAATTTATCCTCTCCTCACTCTCAAATAACTTGCTATTCCACATAGGATAAAGGCTGTATACACCTGCTGCAAGAGCTGCTATTGTGATATTTCTGTGATAATATTTCTAGTCAGGACTTCATATCAAAGGGTCTCATTAATGTTACCCTGACCTGGAGAATAGTGCAGTTGTTTCAAAGCTCCTCTTAGCTGTCTAATATCATTGCCCTGGATTTCACACAAAAAATTAATCATTAGTTGTTTATGTCTTCTGGAAGGTGTCTTTAAATGGACCAAAGCACACATGCTCCATTTTCCAAGCTTCACACTCATCTCCCCACAACAACCTGAAGAAAAGCAAGATTTTTTGCCTTTAAAGCAAGTAATAAACTGTTCTGAGCAACTAGAAAAGTATTAAAAATCTCCCTAAATATTGTCTTTTACATATATATATGCTATCTAAGTCTTTAAAATCCTACCAGTATTTTTCTCGAAAGAGAGGAGCCTATAGATGCCCAGCACAAGCCAAAAGTACCCTCCTGAAAAAAAACAAGACAGATTATCATCTTCTTGAGTAACTAAGACAGAAGGTTGAGCAGCACTTTCAATCTGCAACCCAGGCAGGTAGCTATGATCACTCTAAAGGAAAGAATCATCACCAGCTAAGGCAGATAGTGTTAGGTATATTCAAGATACATTGACTGTGTTTTGTGCCTAATTACTCCATACAGCTGTAAACAGCACAATACTAGACAACAGAACAATGCACATAAATTTCTGCACCTTATCCTAGGCATTTCTGTCACAAATCTTTTTGAGAGTAAAGCTTAGTAACTTGGTGTGGCGGTGATACTTTATTCTGCTTGGATTTACTAAGTGATGAAGTATTTTCTAAATATTTAAATATAAGCTATTGGCTGCCAAGCTAAACAGATTACTCACCTGTTTTTTTAATGAATTGTCTTGTCCACTTAAGAAGTTTGTCCTGCACTGTGTGAATACAGAACTGAGCATTGCTCTATATGCATCTGCAAAAGTGATAATACTGACAGCTTTCATCCAGGACTGGGGATCTCTTGTCCTTGTGAGCCCAAGTCACTTCCTCCATTAGGACGAAAATTTTTATTATATGAATCACTATAATTTTGTTTTATCTTACTAAACTTAAACAAAGGTGCTCACACATCCACCTCAGAATCAGGTTTTTCCCTCTTAAGCACTACACTGGTACATCAGAAAAAGCCAACAGGTGCCTGGGCTCACATGCTGTTAATTGCCATTCCATTTCTCCTATGAAGAAAACATGGTAAGCAAGGTAGATTTTTTTTTCCACTGAATTGGATTCAGTCCTAGACCACCAGTGTCTATAGTTAGTGTATAATTAGACATGAGGCAGTCCCAAACTGTGCCATAATGAAATAGTTTGGAAACAGGTGTCTACCCTCACACCTCATGCTCTGTTTCTGCAAGGAACAGCTGGTTTTCTCCCTTCTCTATTCTCTTTTTCTGCTTATGATTGACTATAGCTATTTCACTACAGTTCAAGCAGGAGCTATTTTGGACCAGAAAACAAGAAAATATGCTTGGATCAGGCTAGAAGCTGCCGTTTATGGTTAGAAATACTCCAATCTAAGTATTATATCATGCATCTGTATGTCATATTTCAGGACCAAAATCTTGAGATGAGCTTTTTCAGAAGACTGAACAAAAGTTTCTCAAAAAGTCCACTCTTTTTCCCACAGGAAATTTTTAAAGCAGTACTTCTAATGTTGAATCTGATTGAAATTCATATAAAGTACTGAAAAAGACCAAGTGAATCAAAAATGTGAAAACTTCTTCAAGGTTTCACTACTGCTATGTTGCATTATGAAGAAAGTCCTGGGAAGACATTGATTTTCCAGACAGGTGGGAACCCCCATCAGAATAAACTTCTGCCACTGTTACACACACCATGCCAAGGTCCCCAAAATGCAACCCATGCAATTCCCATTGTCCAGCTAGCAACTTTTCACTGGCTGAAAGCCACATACATGTATAAGCAGATAGATTTGAAGTCATGGACATCAAGCTGTGATGAAATTTTTTAGACTATGTGTGTGCATTATCAGCATGAGGATTTCAAATGTAAACGGAAAGATTCAGTCCCTATGCATCAGCAACTTGCCTGAGATATGAAACAGGTCTATTGTTTGACACAGAGCTTTTGGTCCTGTAAAGAACATGGAGTACAAGAAAAACTGAGAGATTTTTGTGGAAAGCTGAAGCTAGTTCTCATTCCTCATGTGCAGACCCATTGAGAAAGGTACTGATCCTGAGTTTCTGCCACAGTATATCCTATCGAGACACATTTTTATGGTGCAAGTGACAGTTTTGTCTTCATATATATGCAGCTTGAACAATTTCTCTGGCACGTTTTGAACCATGATAAAAGAACCTACTACACCTCACTTCCAAACTAATTTTTAAAAACTTTTTACTTACCAGACTTCTGCAGGACAGATCCTATAGGTTTATACTCAAAATTTTCATAACCAAAGGGCTGAGATACTCCTGGTGATCTAACTGGTCATACAGTACACTAAGATAAACACTCCATCAGGTCCGTTACCTGGCAAAACGAGGCAAAACACATCTTTACTAAACTCTAGACTAACAGTCACAGATTTCATAAAAGTCATTAGTTCTTAAGCTCCTGCAGGTAGTTGAACTGATTTAAACATGGAAAACATGAAACTGAATATAGAAGAAGTTGTAACCCCACAAGATTAGTGCATAACCTGTTGTATGGAGTAATATCAGCAGCTTGTGATATATGACAGCATGGGTTGCTTTCCTACTGGAGCTTGGTGGAGCCATTCTGTCTTGTATAAAATAAACATTGATTGGGGAAAAAAAAAGAAAAAAAAGATTGATTAAAGAGTTACCTTAGAGCCTAGAGAAGTAAAATGTTTTTTAAGGTCTGTCAGTAGCAGCGGAGATGTTCCAGCCCACCTGTCTTATACCCCATCAAGCTGTTATAAATACCTTTACACTAAAAGATCTTTCCAATTCCAGTTTTATTTCACCTTAGGAAAAGAAAAAGAAAAAAAAGAAAAAAAAAAAGTGGGGAACGTTATTTGAAATCCTGAAGTTTTTTAGACAAAAGAAATAATTTAGAGGTGATTTTTAGTGCTTCTAATCAGCTCTTGTGTGTACAGAGAATTAATTGGGAGATTATCAAAGAATGCGAACTGGGAGAACTAATGCTCAAGAAATTACGTTCTAGAAATGACTGACACCATCTGACACCATCCTTGAACTGTAACAGTGACCAGCTTTTAGCCATTGCCCACCTCAATGCAATAAATCCTTGTGGAAACTGAAAAGCAGAAAAGCTGTGCAAAACAGGACCACATATTACTGTAGGGCAAAAGATGGCACAGAAAAATCATTGCATACCGAAAAATAGGTTAATTTCTCCAGATGCTGTTTAATGGGACCCTTGACTACAAATTGCACAAAAGTGGTTAGATGCCTCTGTATTATGAGTTGATGGTAAAAACTCACAGTTTTTACAATAGTGATACAAGATATTATTTATATAATAGTGATATTATATATATCACTAGCATAGTGATACAAGATATTATTTGTTTGCTTCATAGCCTTGCTAAAATTGAATTTTGATACATGCAGGATAAAAAAAATTGACTCTTCAGAAAAAGTCATTATCCTTTTGATGGATTAGTCTGCATTTATTACTGAATCAGTTCCCAAATAAATCATTTGGAGCTATTTTAATCTAAAATGCTAGAAAAATTTAGATTGAGAGATTACTGAATGATTTGAGTCCTTCACTTTTCTCTTAATAATTTAGTCTCGGTATCTTTTTGGACAAGCTTGATACTGCGATTAATTAAACTTCAAATACTCTGAAATGACTGAAGAATATTTTATAAAACCCAGTGAAAGATATAACTGAAAACTTTTCATAAATTGCTGTTAAAACATTCCATCTGTATAATGAATTTATGCTCTTGACCTTATTACAATGGTATTTTGTACAGTGCTAGTGTTGTTTTGAATTTTCCCCTCAAATTTAATTAAAATATTGATTGTTTAATTGATTGGTTGATTGATTGATATAATTTTTTTGGCTGCATTAACTGAGCACATGTCTTTAAGCCTACTATTTGGCATTATTTATATCATTAAGACACTGTTACCATCATTTTGAAACAGATATCATCACTGAAGACTGCAAATTAAATACATTGTGAACAGTTCCCTGCCCACATAGGTTTTAGGTTGCAAAATGAAGTCTTGCTACCGTACTGTATAAAAGAAAAGGAAGGAACAGTGAAGATGGGACCTAACAGTTTTATATTTATTCAGGAAAAGAAGAATTTCTATTTTTTTAATAGCAGTGTTTATCCCTTTCGCTTTTTTTTTTTTTCATCTTCAAGCCTGTCTCCCAAAATTCTGATGACAAATAAATGCCACCATACACTATATCACTACTGACCTTATCACACATGCTGGAGAGCACCCAGAGAAGCCAGTGCAGATGGTCTCGTGTTCATTAGCATGCACGATGTAGGTCCTGTCTACCAAGTTTGTCTACCACAGCAACTTCTGCTTCTTTCTACAGCAAACTTTGATAAAAACTGACATTGCAATTAATTTGATGCACTGTAATCTGATAAACAGAAGACTAGGACATGCACCCTTGTCCTTCCAAGGTCCACCAAGTCACGAAGCAGTCAGCCACTGTGGGGACACCTGTATGAATTATAATGAATGGTATTTGTACTTATTTGTATCCTGAATGTTGATGTGGACTGGTGGAAGGCATAGCATTTCATCTGGCTGATAGCTGTGTTTGGTGACAGATACCTTTTCATGACTGTAACTGAAATTTAAGGCAGATGTCTGCTAAAATATATAAACATTAAATATGTTTATATTATGTAACTATTTTAATCTGCTATGGTTTTGACTATAGCATTATATGTTGAATGTTTATATAGATAAGATTCTACTGTATGAAAATCCTGTACAATGGTTTGTCCAACATTTCAGGAAAAACTTGTCTGGAACTAAGGAATTAAACAGACTGGTAGTATTTTGTTATCAGTAATCTTTACTTGAGCCAGGATAATGCTTTGTATATCATTCCAACAAAAACGTCATTTTAGTTCACCAGTTGCAATTACATACGATTGCTTAATTAGAATAAGCTTTTAAAAAGCGTAAAATATTATGCTGCACTTGACAAAAAATAAATTGTAAGTTTGGCTCTAAAGCAATTTTACTTGCTGAAATTGTGCTAATAAGCAAGTAATGTTTATATGTTGTTTTTTATAAAAATTTAAAAAGTGGCATGTTTAATAACATACAATTTATTTTAGCCATTATAAAACTGGGAAAAAGCAGAGGTATAAGAGACCATGAACAGAGATGTGTCTCACCCTAACATGAAGTCAAGATCACCAGGATACCAGCACCTGGATCTACTATGAAGGCATAGTCTAAAAAAGCCCATATCTAGAGACTTGTCAGCACAGGAAAAAAACCCCAAAAATTATGTAGGGATCTACACCTACTCATATATAAAAGCTGATTTCTACAGATTTTAGTGAATCACTACTGATCTCGTTCAGGATGATGACATCCATATTCTTGCTTTGTTTCCTGTAGTATCCATTAATATTGGTCTACAAGAGGAGTTTTGTTGGAAGGTGAATAAGGCCAGAGAAAGGTCTAGAAGTCCTTCAAACCTGAGCAATCTCACTGGTGTTTCCTACCATGTATCACATATACATTCACTTCACTAAAAACCAAAGCAGCACAGCCATGGTTTCTCAGCCCAGGAGTTTCTTTCTCTCTAGTGAGGCTCTCTGGAGAAGGCAGAGCACTGCTGTGTAAGAGAGAGTGATTTGACCAAGCATTTGGCAAATGGATAAAGTCTGCAGTGAGTGAGTTACTGGGAATTATTTCCCAAATTTCCTGTCACTGATCAACACTCATAAAACATACTAGTTTTTATCATTAAATATTTTCCATAAGAAAACTTGCTCTCATGCAAAAAAAATTACACAGATCACAATTCCCCACCAAAAGATGTGAGAAAAATTCTTAAAGGTGACCCAAAATATTTTAAATCTTTTAACAGAATTTAGTAGCTGCCTTTCTGCACAGAATCAAAGTCCTGAATCTCTTGGTTTTTATACAACCAATATATAGTCCTGGAGTTGGAGAAAAGGAGAAAATAAACTTGTTCTTGCGAATACTGCTCACACTGAAGTCTTTTATGCCTCCCTCAAAATACCCAATTACTTTTCACATTAGTATTTCTTATGTCAACTGCAAAGAAATGCTTGAGGGTTTTCCCTCTCAACAGATTGGTTCTTTTAAAGCAATCCTTGGTTTTAACAACCTGGAAGAGGACATTTTACTAATGCAAGATGTTCTGAGCCAAAGTAATTTCCTGTGTCCGCTCTGAGAGCTGAAAATATTTTACGCAGAAGCTTTGGTGTGCCTTTCCAGAATAGTCACTCAAAGAATCTTACAGCTTCCTTTCAACAGTTAGATGCACTTTCCACACCAGCAGGACTGATTAGAGTTTGGTCACTGTTTTCATAATTACATGGACATTTAGCACTGAATGAATGACAGCGTAGCAGTTACTATGGCTCAAGATTTTGAGGTTTTATGAGACAACATGTTGTTTCTGATGGTGTAATTTGCCAATTACTCAAGAGAGTGGATGGATAAATTTGAGAGATTCATAGCAGTGTCTCTGCTGATTTTCATGAGAGTGAAATTTATGCTAATGTGAAATGGACAGTTGTGGAAGTTTATTTCTCTGGGTCACATCTATCCTTACCTGGGGTTCTTCAGGATGGGGTTACCAAGGACATTTACCTCCTGTTTCCTTTTGTTGGCTACTTTCTAGAATCCTGCTTATTGTGAGCATTTAGAGTCTCCCAGTTTTTTTCCGCTGCATTTCTCTTTTGGTTATTTAGTCTAGCGGTTATTTAGAACAAAATATCTCTCTTGGTTAGTTAGTCTAAACATAACTGTGCTTCCATTCTGCTCCTCCTAAATTCTACATTCTTTGGTGTCTAACACCTTCACTCAAGTTTATTTCCTTTTCTTTCCTGTGAAGTTTCTACACATTCTTTTCTCTCTCCTCTTTTTCTCTGGCTATCCCAATCAATTTTGTACAATTCAGTTTGTCTTCATTTGGTTTTTCAGTAAATTTATCTGCTCTCTAAGCCCATCCACTTTTTCCTCTGCTCTAGGAATTGACTTCCATTTAGTACATATGTGTCCTCTGTGAGTTTCATGCCTATCTGGGAGCACTCTGGATTGTCTTGAGACCTGGGTAGCCAGTCTGCAAAATTGCTGTTGTTCCTCCTTGCAGTAAGGTTATAATTTGTAAACCAAAGGACTTTGCACTTATACACCTCATTTTGCTGCCTCTGGTTCACTCTCAGATTCACTAAGCTTCTTCATCAGTGATTTATGCAATCCACTGCATCTGAGGGTCTACTACAATTGCATCCAATATTTAGTTCACTTTCTCCGTACTCAGGTTCTTTCTCTTTTACAGGGTAATTCTCTTCAAGGTACTTGTGTTATCTAGATCATATTAATGAATGAACAACAAAAAAGTCCATTATTCTGTTTCCATTATTCTGATTTTAACAGTGTTCAATGCACAAGCTTCCCTACATGAGTATGTTAAAAGCCCACAGTGCAGGTCATAGGATTTGAGGGTGGGACATCACAATCTCTTTGAGAAGACACATGGAGGTATTTTGCCTAATTTTTTTTCAAAGGACTTAAATAGGTATTTCAACACCTAGCACAAGAATTTGTATGATTAGGGTGAAGTTTGCTGCTGGGAGGAGAGACAGTATGAGGCTTCTACATTACTCACACCACAACTGAGTGTTCAGTGAGTAAACAATGACCAGGTCTTATCTTGTATCCCATCCATGAATTAATTAGATGATCAAGTATTAAACTGTTTATCCAAGTGATTTTTTTCATCAAAGTGTAGGGCCTTGTACATAAAACACTTGTAGTACTGCACTGGGCTCTAGGTTTGAGGTTGATTTCACTTGACTTCATGTCTAGATCTCAGTAAGTCAAATAACTTCTATTAGTTGCCAGTGGAGAGAGGAAGTCCCATTCACAAAATGAACTGTGAGCCCACACAGATTTTACCCAACCAGTCAACTACACTGGTGCTTGCTTTGAAAAGTAGAACAAGCTACACACATATTACAGAGATGTAGGACCAGGGAAATGAGTTAGGATTGAGAACATGCCCACCAGCTGATTTCCCACTAATTCTTAATTTAAGTGTTGCTTCCCTTAAACTGTTTCTAACTGTTTTGGTCTAACTCCAAAAAAAAATTAAAGTGTTAGCATGTTATTTATTCTGTAAAACTATTTGGCTCCTCCTATGTAGAGGTATAGATATAGATATATACAAAGAAAACGGTGAGCACCTGTTCTGCATAACCCTGTTTGCTTTAACACTGGTCTGGGGGTTTATGCAGTTTTTTCACTCCTCCCACAGCTGCTTTGCACTCTTCTCTTCCACTGCCACCGTAACATCCATGTGCATGGCCCTTTGCACAGCAGCTGTCAAAGAAAGCCGAGCACACAATCACTTCTTTCTGTTTGCTCCTGTTGTTGTCGTGATTTATTAGGTACAAAGGCAGGAGACTGGCCCCCCCGCACAAGTCGGAAATAGAGTGTTTCACCCCAAAAGGGAGTATGGGGAATGGTGGGCGAGCTACAATGACCAGGTAAGCAAAGAGCAAGTGGCCTTAGGTCAGTGTGATATGTCTGTGAACAGAGGGAGCAGCCCTGGATAATTCCAGGCTAGATCCTCTGTCTGTAATTCCTGTGTATCCCATAAAGTATGTTTAGAAAAAAAAAAAAAAAGAAAAAAAAAAAAAGAAAACATGTTGCCACTGCTAATTTCTGTGTTCCATCTGACTACCAAAGAAACCCTGCACCATGTTCATTCCAGTGATCTGAACCACATGTCCTGTGTGATGTTGTTGTAATATGGTGCTTTGGGGAGGAGAAATCTTGCACCTGACTCATTAAGCCTGTCAGGCAGATGAAAAGCAGCAGCATTCGAACCTGGAGTAAGGGTAGGTCTGCTACATGTTAGGGGTTGCATTAAATCTAACCAAAAGAACATTTTAAAAGGGCAGAGAAAAACCTATTGATGAAAACACATTCCATATGAAAATGTTGATCCTTCTCAATCAAAATATTTTATATTTTCATTTTATATACTCAAGTACTGAGTTTCACAGTAGCTTTAAGGAAAGTTTTCAAAGTAATTTAAAATATATTTTAAAGCATCTTTTTCATAACTTTCTCAATTTAATTTAATTCATATACATATTTTCATTTTTTATCATTATATTTTGCATGGCATTAAGCACCAAGTTATAATTTAATTAATATTAAATACTAGATTTTTTTTTCAATGTTGCTGGGATTAACTGCTTTAGTATGACCATTTTGATGTTTTTCTATTGAAATATTTCAAAGTACTTAATTCTATGAAATATTTGGAGATTCCAGCAGTTCTTCCCATTTTGAGTCCAGCCAGATTCCAAAAGTTGAACTCTCCCATGGGACAGAAATTTCATTTGTCCATACATGTCCTTTCATAAATGAATAAGCACATACATGCCAAAGATGGTTATACATCTTTCATGAAACAATGCTCTTAAGAAGCATTGTGTCATTGTGTTATGTT
Source organism: Illadopsis cleaveri (assembly GCA_013399915.1). Classification (NCBI taxonomy): domain Eukaryota; kingdom Metazoa; phylum Chordata; class Aves; order Passeriformes; family Timaliidae; genus Illadopsis; species Illadopsis cleaveri. The sequence goes on from VXBB01015061.1 coordinate 38,574, forward strand.
CTGCTAAATGTAAGAACCATTTTACCATTATTGAAAGATCTACCCATTCCTTATCAAGCCCTGTAGGATATTTATAAATGTAACCTTAGAGCACAGGGTGACCAAATTATACCCTCGCTTTTCCCAAGTGTTACATCCCTTGGGAAATTTTATCATTGCAGGAGGGTGTTCGGTGAGACACTTGCATAGTGCTATGGTTTCTTGGGTACAGAATTCACACACCTACACAGGGCCATCAGCACTCACACCACAGAGCACACACCTGACACACCTGCAGTTAAAATACCATCAGAAACATTGATTGCTGAGTGTTGTACACAAAGTATATTTTTTTGTCAACTGGAATGGTTTCTTGTCTATGTGTCATCTGGATTTTTTTTTCTTACATTGCATTGCCTTCAGAAATATTTATTATTCATTTAAAAGCTATCTGCAATCAATATATAATGGAACTTTGAAGAGTTGAAAAGTACATGTAATTGTCCAACAACTGTATTTTGTTGTACAGTATTCAGCTCTGTTTTACCTGGTCATATATACACACCTGAAAAACTTCTTTTTTATATCTTCACAGTGAAGAATCTGTTTGCATTCCAGACTCTAATCGATCTGAGTCAAGTAGAGAGGAGAAAAAGGTTCCTGTTAAAGAGGATGCCCTAACAGTCAAAAAGACTGGAAACTGTGTCAGTCTAATAGTTCCACAGCAAGACTGTCAGCTGCAAGACCTACTCAAACAGTTAAGAACACCTGCTGCTTAACAGAGAGTGCAATTGCATTTGATGGCTGTGTTTTGTTGTCTCCAGCCACAATGTCCTGGCCAATGGTCCTTGTTCAATTCTGTGAGCTCAGCAGAGTTGCCACTGAATGGCCTGGGAGTCTCCCAGAGAGAACTCAGACACTGTAGGACAGAAAGTAGGTACCATTCTCGTGTCCCAGTAAGTATCAGAACAGTGTTAGAAGTCACTGAGATGAAGAGCAGATGGAAAAAGACATACAGGGGCCTGACCATTTGTGAAAGATGAAAAAACCTCATCATCTCACGGGACAGAGGTCCCATGATACTGATCAAATCCCACTTAGTCTTCCAGTCTAAATAATGTCATGCAGTTCATACTGGGCAGTGCTGTTCAGTTCATGTCCTCAAATCCCTTGTGCAACACTATATTTGTGTTCCAACCCTAAATGGACATTTTCCACATCAGGGCCTAACAATCCCTTTATATTAGTATTACAAGTGGCTTTGGATTTTTCAAGATGAAAAATGACATAAAAATAGAAGTAGTGGATACACTATGTGATGCCTTGTAAGACTATTTCTAATTAGGGGAGTTATGACATCCTGTATTACCTGTGAGTATCACTCACATATATAGGATAAAATCAACCATGGAATGAGATGTTTTATGAAGCCTTCACAAAGGAGGCATCACAGCATCATTTCTTTTGCATTTCCTGCATAATATATAGATTTTTGATTTGATTAAATGCAACGAAAAAGAAACTGCTTAATAATTCACAGGAGTAATTTTCCTGCTGATAAGTCCCATGTGCAAAAATACTTCTGTAATTATTTATCAGGCATGCAATATTCCATTTACAAACATGTAAAATTCCTCCAATTGCATGCTCTTGACAGAAGATAGAAGTCAAATCAACTCTTGACTTTGGAGATACAGCTGGGAGAGTAAATTTTTTTTTGGTTGGTTGGTTGGTTAGTTTGTTTTTTGTTTCTGTGTGTGCGTTTTTTGTGTTTCCTCTTCTTGTGCACTGTTTGTACATTTGATTTCAGTGCCAGGTAAGGTAATGGTTTCTATTTTTCCCACTTTCCATTTCATACCTTTAACAATGAAAACAATGAAAAATTGTGTTGACCAAGTAATGCTGAAAACACCTTAAAGCACGTTCTGCATCAGGAAGCAGAACTCAGAGTTCAAGAGGTGTCATTTTCCTCTCTCCATCCTGTGAATAGAATGCACCAGTGTAGCAGAGATATGCTCAGAGGTGCTTGAAAGGGCATTTTTCAGACAAAAAGCATAACACAGCTCTAGTTACCCCAATTAATAATCAAAATGAGGTTATGGTAGTAGAGGAAAAAAGATACATCTCATACAGAATCATTTTTGTATTTTGGATAAAGATCACTGATGTACTAGAAATGTTTCATTCAGATACCAGACCCTCCATTTCCTAATGTAACCAGGCATGCTGCTGAAGCAGTTGCCAGAATTAGCAGCACTGGTAGCTGCACTGGGAGGTCACTGGAAAAGGTTTTGCCCATCAACTCTCTCTCATCTTGTAGTTTCTTTCATACTCACATATTAAAGTCACTCATATAAATTTCATATAAATGATGAAAGGGGGTATCAACAGATTACGATTTATGAAGTAATATAAATTGCTGTTCACAACAGAAAACTACTCTGAAGAATAATTGCAAAACATTATTTATTTCTAGAACTCAGAACATGACTTTTTTTTTTGCCTTATATCATTCCTCTTTTCTGTTTTGTTGTCATTTATTTCCATAGAAAAAGCAGTATGAGATTAATTTAAACTAAATAACTTGAGTGATATATCACTAGCAGGTTATTTGCGTGTGGCAGAATTGTCTTTTACGTAGGGAAACAATTACATAGCCATGTAGAGGTTTTCTTAAAAGCTTTTTAAAAATAGAAGAATAGCAACAAGATAAAACATTCCAGTGGTAGAATTGACCTAATTTAGACATTTTTGGTTCTGCATCCAGTTATCCAGGTTGTCCTATATTTCTGGGAGAAACTATGACTTGCTTCTTCATAGTTGTATACTGAAGTTCACTTCTATCACTTATTTAATTTCAATGTTTTTAGCATGTTGCAAGGCACCTGCATTGTCCCAGGGATGAAGAACTTGGGTCACTACAAGCAAAAGAAATAATGATCTGAGATTGCAAGAGACGAGATGAAAGAAAATGCATATTTGCCCCTAGTTGAATTCATCACAGGCACACACACGCACACACCCCCCATCCCTTATGAAGAATCAAGTTTTAATTAAGTCTACAGATAGCACACAAATCCCTTTCAGGCAGAGTAATTATATCATTGAGTTTTTAATAAGGTTTCAGTACAGGAGTCTAAAAGGAGAACAGGTTCTTACTATTTACTTCGAATAACAAGAGTTCTCTTTGGCAGAAAGTTATATGGGCTGAGCCAAGCACAGAAGTTTATCCTGCTTATCACTGCCAGCTGCTTCTGGGGATAACACAGGAAGACTTCTCCCTTAAAGACACGAGAAGTCTGAACAGTCTTGGAGCTATACTTTAATTGCAACACCTCAGCCATTGAAACAACTGGGCACAAATTTGCTACCAATTATAGTTCCATAAAATTTGGACCAATGTTCTAAAAAATGAACTTTCATTCATGGACTTATCAATTCAATAATTTGCAATCATTCCTTATTGTAGTCACATGAGGACAGATTGCAAATATATCATGCGTGTCTCCATCAAGTTATTGTCCAGCGTGTGTTTGCAGTTGTATCATTTCAAATTTGGAGTTAGATACCCATACTAGTATGTGACACAGAACAAGAATTCCCTTACATTTTTATAGTTCCACTTATCTTTTGGTTTCCGCTGCTGAATAATACTATGCAGTAATGCATTCTAAGCTCTCTTTAGAAATAATGAATTCCGTAATTTTCAAATGATTTTTGCCAGTTCAGTCAAAGATATTAACAGAACAAGTGACTTATTTTCAAACTGCATATGCTTTCAGTAACTGTCCCCAGTACCAGTTCCTAGGCATTAGCATCAGAATTAATTTTAGCAGCTCTAGGTAATTAATGACAATGACACCCTTGTTAAAATATGAGAGTTTTCAGCTGCTGTGTCTGGAAATTCCTCTTCCTGTTTTTCATTTCTTCTGCATTTTGAAGTACCTTACAAAACAAATTTGCTTCACTAGCACCTGGCTAAAGAAATACTTGTGGCAGGCCAATGCACCATCTCATAAATAATCATACCACAGAGGAAAAAAAATACTGCAACAAAACTTCTACTACCTCAGCCAAAACAAAACACAAAGTGATCCATTCTAGACAATTAAAAAAATATATGTGTAAAGGGAGGGGAAAATTTTTTTACACCTAAGTGTATAAAAAGCAGTTAATTCCTCTCATGAACAGAAAAAAAATCCTTAAAAACAAAATTCCAGTGTCTCTGAAGAGATTCATTAAGGAAAAAAAAAAAGAGAAACAAAACTAATTGGTATTCTGTCATCAAGTGGACAACTGTAGAAGAAATATTTCGAATATCAGTTACTTCAAAAGTTCTCTCATTTATTCCAATTGCATTTCTGGTACATATTATGTAGGTCTAGCAGGCAGGGAAAAAGCCAGTCTATCAAAATCAAAGCAGCTTTATTAAAGATGATGGAGAAATAATTACTGTCTGGTTCTCAGGAAATCTCTCTTGTGCACAAAGCTGAACCTCATTAACCTATAGCAAAAGAAATTAAAAACCAAAACAAAAAAGTGCTGAAAAAGGCTTTGCTTTACCAAAAAAAAAAAAAAAAAGGAAAGAAAAAAGCTAACATTTTGGTACCACTGATTGAAGTCTGCTGCAGTCTCCTCTGTTCTATGCAGTGCAATGTGCCAGTAGAAGAGCAGACTAGGGTAGAAAAGTTTGTATTCAGCCAAACTTTGTAGTGGAATTCCTTTGAGAGTTCAAAAGTGCAATTCTTCTGCTTTCAACTGATGGAGCCAAAATCTGTTTACAAGAAAAATCTAAAATTTCACTATCTTAAAGTTTCCCATCATTGAAGAGTCAAGGCAGAGCTAGACATAGTAAAAGTAAACAATTCCATTCCTAGACATCCTACTCTGTGTCTGTGATCTATCTTTATTTCTCTATTTTTAAGCTGTGAGCATTGCTGGGTTCCAGTTAACTTGACAGAGTACCAAACAATATGCAGTTAGAGCAGGGTCCTGAAGTATTATCACAGCAATTTATTCACAACCCGGTTTCATGCCAATATAAGAAAACAAGTGATGCTTTCACAGAAGCTATAAATGATTGCACCCTTCAGTCCGGTGTTGACTTCTGAGTAAGTAGGTGCAACATGATAAAGCATAAGATACATTTCTGAAACAGAAATCCTTTAGCTATAGGGCCCACTCCTTACTGAAAAATTATAGAATCAAGAAAGTTTGAAAAGACCTCTGAGATCATCAATTGCAACTGTCAACCCAACATCACTGTGTTCACCACCAAAACATTTCCCCATGTGCCACATCCAAACATGTTTTGAACACTTCCAAGGATGCTGATTCTACTAATTCCTTGGGCAGCCCATTCCAATGCCCCACCACCTGTTCCGTGAAGGGTGTTTATGACCTATTCAGTTGTTAAAATCAAGGAATTTGCAATGAATAATAGTCAAGTCTTTCAGACTTTCACACAAAATTTACATTAAATTAGAATTAATGAATTGGGTCTCCTTCAGAGCCCTAGGACCAACATGAGAGCCACATGCACAGATTACTCTTGGGCAGAGTACAAAATAAGTGAGTGAGTGTAACAGCCAAGATTGACTCAAACCCAAACTGAGATTCTGTGAGGCTGGTGACTGGCTCCACCGAAGATTTAACTGTTCACTATCTTTGCCAAGGGCTCAATGCAATCTCAGATTTCATCCTTTCCCTAGGTTCTTCAGCCTCATATCCCTCCTTAATTATTGTCTCCTTATCTGTGACCAGGGAAGGAGTGGCATTTGCCTTTACAAACTCTTACAATCTGACCTTCAAGCCATGAAAATATCTACATGCATTCAGTACTCGTTTGAAGGGTTTGAACATCTGTACTAAGCCAGTGGTTGAAGTCAGGGGTGCTAGAATATACCACTTTCTGTGTGCAAGTATTTCTATTTGCATTGACTAATCCTTTATGCTAATGGCATTTATTTCACCCCTGTGGCAGGCAGGTCTGTCACAGGTCCTTCTAAGACCTCACCAAGAGGACATCCAGGACGGATTTGGCTCCTTTCTTTCTGCCTGATCAAAGTTACAAGTGCTAGATCATTCTCCCTCCTGGCCCAGGTCAAACACAGTAGCATCTGGGACAAGGTTTCATGGTCATCATACTGGAACTAGAGGCAAGATCTCATCTGCCAAACAAACAAAATTCTGCTCCTGCTGCTGTCACTGAGCTCCCACTGAGCTCAGGACTCAGCATGACCAGTGACTCAGGGCTCCCAAACAGTTCTCAACACCCATAGAGTATGTGTCGCAAGGAAACAAGTGCATGGTCCTCAGAGGGAACAGTTTTCCTCTGCAGGACATTAGTGCCAGCTCCTGCTCAGTCCAGAATTGGATCCACAGAGATTCAAAGGGTCAAAGTGAGCAGTGCTATAGGACAGAGTTTGCTTTTCCTCCTTGCCCTGATTGGGGTACAACAGAAGGAAGGGATTGTCTGAACAGCAAGGGACAAGCCACCAGCTGTTTTGCCTGGCATTCTGGGAGTAGGGGCCTAACAGCCAACTTCCAAGATACAAGTAATATCCTGGTGACCACTGCAGCAAAGGGGTGAACCCATAAGCACTTATGCAGATCATTTCCCAGTCCTCCCTCTCTTAAAGTACCCATTTTTTACATTGTGTTTGTCTACTGGAATCTGTCATGCTGCTTTTGAAGGGGAAATCTGTTGGCATGTGTTGTGTTACATGATCCATCGTAATTTCATGTAACGTAACCACAGATGTGAACCCACCAGGAAGTTTGGTTTCACACTCAGCATGCTTTTTTTTTTTTTAAGATGTCCAGAAGAGCTATTAAATTGATAGTTTGAGGGAAGGCTCCACATGAAGGCTGGTATAAAGTCACCTGTATTAGTGAAGTATGTGCTTTGCAAACTGTTATGCTGCAGGCTAACATGTGAGGATATCTATTGCAAATTTAAAAAGCAAACAAAAAACAAATTTGCAATAATCTGCCAGGGTCTCCAATGTTGTCTTTTCAAAAATCCTAAATGGCTATAGCAAATGTTTGGGAAACCAAAGCAAATTGTCTAAAGTTTTGACACATTTTATATATAAATCATGTTTATTTGTATGTGTAGCCTGTTTTTCCTGTTGACATCATTTCAGAGTCATTGTCTGTTTCAGCTAAGAAATATTTCTAATATCTTCCTTATTTCCAAGAACTATATGTTAATGTATGTGCCAACACTAGCTTATCAGACTGAGAAAGATGTAAAAGGAAATGCTATGTGTTTATAAGAGCCACAGCTGGCTTTTCTTAGATATCAAGGGGAGACAAATAAGTAACTTTGATGAAGAGTATGAGAGGATCTAAAGAGAATTTACCCTAAGAGGATTCATTTTGCAGAAAAGTGGAGCAAAATGTTTGTTGCTGTCTCCAAACTCAGGTTACCATGAGGAGCTGCTTGTATAGCTTGCCTGGTATTTCTTTCCTACTAGGAACATAGTTTCATTCTCTGAGCTGACCTGAAATTTGAAAAAAAAATAAATTATTTCTTTAATTTAGTAGCAGGTAGCTAGCCAAGTACTTTGATGAAGAAGTTGCTCATTACCTACAACCAGTAGCCCCTTTCTGTGTATTGCTCCAATGCTTCCAAATAGTGGGACATAAATATCCCCAGCCTCAACAGATTGTGCTTCTTCATCTCACAGTCTACAAAGCCCTGCCCCATACCAGGAATCCACGTTCAGAACACTGTACCAAGCTCCTTACCACTGAAACCTCCCAGACCAGCCCACACACCGCCCCTTCACTCTAGCCTGTCCAAGTCTCTCACTGTCTTCAAGCATTTAATTCTTCCTCCCTCCTCTATGCATCCCTCAGTCCCACAGGCCCCCTTCCTGACACCAGTCCAACAGAAGGGAAGCCATCAAGCTGTTGTCTCCCCCAGGATGGATACTGCCAATGTCCCAAGGGCCTCAACAGAGGGGTCAGCAGTGGTCATGAACTAGCACAGGATAGGTGACAGCAGGGTGCACAACTGGCCTGTGAAATGAGCTGACACGCTTGTTTTCCTAGAACATACAGGTGTACACATGATAGATATAGATATATTGCAATAAATAGATATAGATGAAATTACGGTCAGCTTTATGGTGAATATAAACTCTGAAATACCATATATCCTTGATAGAGGTACAGCAATTTTATTTTTAACTTTGTTGCGAGTTACCATCTTATCTCATTTGTGCTTACAGCTCTAATGGGAAATCCGTTTCCTGGGCCCAGAATGAGAAAAGCAGCCGAGGAGCACACCTTTGGCAGCGGTTGTCAGTCCATATCAACAAAAAAGAGAACCTCAACCAAACTGCAGTGATCAAGCCTTTTTCTAAAAGCACAGATAGTAGCCGACACAGTAGCAGCGCTACATTTCCCGAGGCCAGTGCCAAAACGCTTTATGACGTTTCGGAAGCCGAAGAGCAATACCCAGCTCAGTACCGACCACAGACTCCCTCACCTATCAGCACCTTGAGCCACAGAACTGCCTCTGTCAGCCGAACAGAAGATGAAGCCCCTACCTTCCAGTCAGAGCCTCCTCAGCGGAGTAGCTCCTCTCAAGGCTCCATCATGGAGCAGATCAGTAGTGTTGTTACTCGCTTCACAGCCAATATCAGTGAGCTGAACTCTATGATGCTTTCCACATCTACTCCGGGGACGATGGGGGCTGCTCCTCTCTGCTCTTCATACCTAATTCCACGGGAAATCCAGCTCCCTACAACAATGACCACGCTTGCAGAGATCCAACCGCTTCCTGCCATTGAAGTCAATGGCGCTTCGCAGCCTGCTAGGAAACCTTCAAATGACAGCATCAAAGAAGGCACTTCAGAGACCCCAACAGCCAAGCAAGACCTGGAGGAGCTGGTGGCTTTAACTCCTCCTTCTCCTTTTAGAGACTCCATTGATTCTGGAAGTGCATCTCCCAGCTCTCCAGCTTCTGAATCAGCTCTCTGTATCCCGTCCTCCCCCAAATACGACACACTCCTCATCAGAGATTATACTCAAAGTTCTTCTTCGCTGTGAATGTAGTTCAAGATTATGTTGGATATCAACAACTACAAGCAAGTAGTGAGGGGACAGCCAAGTCTTCAAGATCTCCAGTGTTTACGCAGAGTGAGAGGTATTGGGTCATATTGTGAGGAAATGGAAGGGAAGAAGAGGAATCACTTGAGAGGTGGAAACATCAGATTAATTATGCTGATTTAAAGACAAAATGACTCTTGGCAGATTATCGTGGCCTTAAAAAAAATGGGCTTTTCAGAAACACTGAATCTATTTTTGAGGGCTTATAAGGAGTCTGTTAATCCAGTTACATACCAAGTGCTTTGCTTTAGTATTACAATGAACTGTGTGTACAATATAGGGGACGGGGGGGAACTAGATTGTAAACAACTGTACAATAGTTTGTTTGTTTACTCTGATCCCTAACCCAGAAGTGAACCTTGATCTTTTATCAAGAATAGAAGACCAAACGTTGAATGTACATTTTCTAACAGACTCAAATCTAGGACCAACCTGTCAAGCTTTCTTTCTTTTTTTTTCTATGAAGATCTCAAAAAGCAGTAATGTATGTTCAAAAACTATGAAACTTTTTGCTGAAGAATATTGTGTCTGTGATACGTTACACGTGGATAACACTAAGCTGAGGCTTTGCAGTGAGTGACTGCAATATGGAGGGCTTTACCAGTGACTTCTCAACCTGCGCATTTGTTTATGAAATCCTCTTCTATCAGTATCAAAAGTTCAATTTGTTAACATGGGATTCACCCTCACAACGACAAACCCCAAGGAAGATTTCCTGACTATTTCACCATGTTGCCAACTAATAATGAAGTAGCAAAAAATATTTTCTGGAGTACTGTTTTGTAATTCCCTTATCAGGGCAAGTTGTTGAGATGAATATTCTCTTTCTAGCAGCACTACCAAGCTACATTATAGCTGCACTCCCTACTGAAATTAACACATTTTTATGGACATCCTCATGATAATGTTACCAGTCAAAATACTTACTCAGATTCCCATCTTTGCTTATAACAAACAGGTAAATACCCTAAGGATTTTCTCCATCCTTTGAATGACAGAATTCTAGGATACCAATTTGGATTATGACGAATGCTATCTGTCAGTGGGAAAGGTTGTCATAATCATAATTAATATATATATATATAGGGAAAAAACCCTGTGTCCAAGTCTGCTTAGAAGTGATTAAGCTACTCTTTAATAAGCAACAATTTTAAACTTTGTTTCGCTGCTGATGCCTTGCAGCTATGAACAGTGACAAAAAAAAAATTCAAAGCAATACAAAGTAAAGGTTAAAACAAAGAAGACCTAATGAGATATGAACCAACAGAATCTTTGTTTCTTAGCAACTCACAGAAGAAACAAGGGGATTCCTCAAATTTCTTTTTCCTATATCAAGGTAGTACAATTTAGTGCACTTCATACTGTCACAGCACTTTTTTAATACAGGCAGGGAAGAGTTTTAAAGTTTGAATAGTAGCTAAATAATTTTTGATAGGTGTAGTTACATAGAACTTGTAAGTCGGACCCTAAACGCACACTGTATTGGCTCTCTTCTTCATGACATAGCTGTCCTCAGGTGCCAAACTTTTATGGGTTTGTTTTATTTTAATGAAGGATAGCATGAAGTGATGAGTAATGTACTTCAATTCAAAGCTGAGTTGATGTAGCCTTACATAGAAGACAGCCTCAAGGAAGGGAGCCTTGAAATAAGGCTGCTATATTTTATTTTCAAAACCTTTAGATCTTGTTTCTTTGAAGAGAACAATATTTTGTAATCAAAATTCATACCTCCTTTTTCTCTCCCATGTTCAAAATAAATATTTGATCAGACCAGTAAAAGATGAAAGCACATTCACATATTTTAGCAAAGAGCATTTTCTATTCCTTTGGGATGCTTATTTCACTATTATGTGTTGCACCCCAATTTGCTGCTCAAGAACATTTAAAAATGAAAGGTAATAGATGACTGAATCCAGACCAGCACCTCACAGGTATACTCTAGTGACTCTAGAGTCAGGCAGTGTTATCCAATTGCAGTCTGGGCATGCTTGTCTTGTCAAGTACAGTAATTTATCAGCTTTGCCTATAGCATGAACAGACAGGTCACAAAACAGCTCTACTCCAGAAGGCAGATCCCTAACTAAGGCATGACTGAAGGTCCTTGTTGTCCATACACAGTTCTTGCCTCCTCACACGAATGATCAGCACAGACTCAGTTCTGTGCAGCTGCTCGATTCCCAGACTAGAGCTCAGTTTTGCCCTCTTGGTTCACAGTACTAGCATGTCTCATCATTCCCTAGCTGTCCATGTCTTCAGGAGAAAGCATCTTCTGTCACAGGTTACAACCCACATTTAAGAGAAAAGCATGCCCAATCAGTCTGTGATAGAAACATTCTTATTAGGGGAGTTTAGACCATTTAAATGTTGTTTGTGGAAGACTTATATGATAATATTTGTCTCCCATTAGTGCAATATTGTTTTAATATAAACACTGTACTGCTATAATTAATGTGAATTTCAAAGGGATTCTATTACTACCTGTTCTCTTATACTTCAAACTATTGACCAATGTTCTTACACGAACATCCTCCACCTTGATCTTTACTTAGCATTTTAGGTCACCTGTAGTCTTTTCTTATGGTGGTGGACAACTAATATAATTGTATTCCTGCTGAAATCTGTGGGTTTCACTGCACTGTGAAATAATCAGCAGTGGAAATAAAGATTATACAGATAAACAAAACTTTCCTTAAATACAAAACTAGTAAAAAGGAGTGAAAAATAGAAACTGTCAAGCTCAGCATAAATATACCTCTTCTGCTCTCAAACTGCACCATCCTGTCCATAGGTATTGCTCAGAGCTTCCTGAAATTGTTCATGTATATTGTCATGACGATATGGGTATGAGGGTGCACCATGTGCCCTGAATGCATGTTTTAAGAGCCTAAAACTCTAATGTTGTGCAAGTCAAATTTTAAACAGTTTTGTTCATTCTTACTTTCAGTGGAGTCATGTATCTTTTGCATATCTATCAGCCACAGCAGAAATTTTATATGCACAAGGAACCATGGATGAACCCTGCTGAGATAGTACCCTCTTGGAGTCAGTCTATCTTTAATGAAAGATGGGCAACCTTAGAGGCATTTAAAGAAGGCAGAATCCACTTTAATTGTGCAGACTGGAGTGCATTGACATCATTTTTTATTATGTGTTTGAATTTCAACAAAGGGGGGAAAGGTTTTGTGGAGAAGAAGGCAAAAATGGTGTAATGCCTGTAGTAATAATCCAAATGAGCTCAGTGGGAGATTTGCAAGACTAGAAAGTTCCTTGGGAGAAGCTGGTGGGTTTGACATAGAAGAATAAAAAAAATGGATGACAGACATCATAACTTCATTTTGCTGTTTGCATGCAAGTCTCTGTTTAGGACATTAATATAGAATGGCAAGGGTTTTCAGACATAAATGCAAAAGTTACAATCATGAACACTTTTCAATCTAATTAAAGAATGTGCAAGTACCAACTGAATGGCTTGAAATTTGCCTTCCAATTTAGTGCTCCTGCCACAAAGGGAATTAGATTTGAAACTACTGTCATTCTTGACCACAGGGACCTCAAAAAAATCTCTTATTTTTTTTGTGCTTGAGGCCAACCCTAAAGAGTGATGGTGTAATCACCCCTGGATCTGTGCTTTTGAAATAAGGTGAGTCACTCTGACAGGCCAGTTGGGAAGAAGTCTTTGCAATACTAAAGAACTGTATTTTTAAATTGACTTTCAAGAATGATTGCATGACTTTGAAAATGTGCTTCCCTGTACTTCTATCTGAACATTTGGTGCCTAAACTCATGCACATATCTTAGACCAGAGATTTTTAGACCACAGTCCACAAATCACTTGTTGATGTTTCATGGGAGCCTGGTTTTTCACAAGGTGCTGGCTTCTTCCATTTATTTCCAGCTACAAAAGTGAGATAAAAACTAAATGCTAATTTAAAAAACTGTTACAAGGTCTAAAGAAAAAAAAGTAATGTTAGTTGGCTTGGATGTTTATTCAGTTGATGTGTTTGTAAAAGGAAAACTTTTGTTAAAAACAGAGAATAAGATATCAAAAGAGAGTAAACGGGAAGGCCAATCCATGACTCTCGCTCTGGGTGATAAAGGAGTTCCTCTGATAATGTTTTGTTTATTGTACAAGATCAAACTGAAAGACAGCATAGCTGTGGGTGTAAGCTGTGTGGAGGAATATGTGCAACCTTGTTATTCTGGTTAATACATCAGTTATGAGGTGAGAGGATAACTGATGACAGCAACAGAGAGCATAAAAAAGAGTCAGCTCCTGAGGGAAATCAGAGCACTATGCTCAGGACTAATAATGTGACCACGAATTTTTTATTTTATTGGAAACCAATGTCAGGGCTGACCCCTAAAAAAAGACTTTGGAGCCTGAAGTTAGCATTTCAGTAGAATTCAATACCTACATTTTTAAACTCAGTATTAAAACAACTATTCAAATGCTACCTTACTCCAGCATCTAGCATAGTATGTCAGTGTATGCTCAAAACAAACCTGATCATCACACATCTAAGGATCTTTGTACCTAACTCATGTTAAAACCCATCAGGGATGCAGAAAACACCGGTTCCTAGGTTAAATCCCTGCATATCCCACAAGAGAGTACACAGAATGCACAGTACAGATTCCTGGCTGTAAAGTACATTAATGACTCAATGTTGGGATAACCTCTGTTTATTTCCTTAAGGTAATGAGGACAGGACAGGAACAAATTCAAGAGCATTGCAGTGAAAAAGGAAAAGCGCAACCTGACAAGACATACACTGAATAAAATTAGCGATCATATATGACTATTTAATATAAAATACTTTAAAAGTCTCTGGAGCAGAGACAAGGTATTTTAACTCCAAAGAAGTGGAGGCAACCTTTTGTCTGTGCTGCATATTGGCTAAAAAAAGTTAAATGCTTCCCTGAAAAGTGCTAAGTGACAGGAGAGAAGGATGTGCCCTTAGACAACTTTTTACCTGAAGAAATCTTGTCTTCCATCTGAAGTTCTCAGACGCCATCATGGAAAGGAGAGATTCAGTCTCCTTGGATAGGTGCAGGAATTAAATTTGAGGTTCCTACTTCTCGGAGACTGTAGAAAAAGGAACCCATTTCATTTTCCTCCAGTCACCTTTTAAAAAGGTGACCTGGCCCATCTTTGAAACAAATAGTACAGTTGTCTCCAAAAATTGATCCTAGTGGAAAATTAGCATTTTCTGCACATTGGATTTCCATAGTGGCTCAAATAGAGGATTCCTAGACATCTCTTGCCTTGTTGTGTTGCTTTCTTGGGCACTAATACTTCTCAAAAACTCCACAGAAAGGTTAGATATTTAACAAAAGATCCTGACCTCCACACTAGAGCAAAAAAACCTCTACGTATTACACTGAATAATTTTAAGGGTGCTGAAGCTAAGGGTACTGGCCCTTATTCTATTGGAGTCAATGGAATCATTCTAGATTAATATCCGTATGAAGGTAATCAAAGTTGGATAGTGGACACTGAAGTCTAGATTTTGACTACTTGTTCTGCAGAGAATGAGAATGACAGGATATTCTTCCCACTCTCTTCTGAATCAAACAGCAGGTGGATACTATTAGGTTCATTCCTGAAGCTAGGGTTGGTGCATAGGTGCTTCCTACCACTCATCTTTATCAGTCCTACTCTATCTGGTATGCCAATGGGAAAGTCATCCTCTAACTAAATGTGTTAAGGGATGTGAGTGAACGTGTCGAAAAATACCCAAGCGGTCACAGTTTTCTGGCAGTTTAATAAATCTCCAAAAATAAAGTCAATACTCTTCATGAACAAGAAAATCATTCATCTGCTACCCATTTCAGTGTGCACTTCATTTAGTATAGACTGAAGTTGAATTACCTGAATTCACTTTTTTTTTGGTTTATTATTATATCCTCAGTACAAATCTCTCCAATTGCCACTTACAATTTTATACTGTGAAAATGAAAAGAGATACAGGCCAGTGAAGCATAAAGATAAGTAGAAAATTCATCTGGGTGATGAATTGATGTATATGGCTGGTTTTGTCTCACCTGAGCAATGACAGTACTAACAAACAATAAACATTAAGTCACTCCTATCTGCCAAATGGGAACAAATATACTATGTATATTACATGTACTAATAGGATTATATGGCAGCTGCTGGTGGTATTTGTAATTAGAAATCTATATAGAATATAGATGTTTTAGAGAGATGGTGCCAATTCCAAAAGATTTATGTGGGCTACAAGTGCTTGTAATTATTTTTTTTAATTTGCTAATAACTTATGAAGAACTGGTTTCAAACATTCTGTGACCGTTTGTTATTTTTTATGTTGTTGCTGCTTATACTATTAAAACATAGAGAATGTAAAGTTATTATTTTGATGTGAACTGAAAATGATTTTTCATAAAATTTAACATTTTTATCAGCTTTGGTTTGCTTTCTACCTGTACAAATGTAATTTATTTTAGCATTGAAGAATACACTTGCTTGTTTCTCAATTGTCTACATCATGTTATAATTGGTGTTTATGTAGAGTCAGGTACTTTTTGAACAGTATTAAAAAGAATCTGTGATATGACTGAAAATTTGATTTATTTTTTCTCCAAAATACTTACAGCTATGTTTTCAGTGCATTTTTCTACAAACCAGGTATGCCTATACACAAACCCTTCAATTATAATCTTTCTCTCTCTTTTTTTCCTCCCTCTCTGTTGCTTTAAAGGATTAACTCAGCATTAATGGTATCATAGTTACATAACATTTTAATATAGTTTGATCTTTGTCTTTTGAAGCACACACAATCTCATTGATGAGGTTTATATAGATTTGAGAGAAAATAGTAAAAATAATCTAGTCTTGAGCAACAGAAAACAAAATTGTTTAACTTGGAATCATATACCAAAACATTATTTATATAGATGTTGTAAGAAACTACTGTACTCCTGCAATTGTAGATTCATATCTAATCTTGAACTGAAAAAAAAAAAAAAAAAAAAAAAAAAAAAAAAAAAAAAAAAAAAAAACAACAAAAAGTTT
>VXBB01015061.1:54730-81222 GCA_013399915.1 Illadopsis cleaveri
TAAAACTTTTTATATCCTTTAACAATTTGGTTTCTAGGGTTCTGTCTTTGTGACCATTAGGAATAAATGTCTTTTCTCAGGTCTGGCTACATTCTATTTCCAGCCAATAGATTTTGTTATACCTTCCCTGCTAAATGCTAAAAACAAACAAACAAGCAAATAAGCAAACAAACAAACCCTCCACCACCAAAGTCACTACTCAATAAACCCAACCCATACAAAAAAGCAACCAAAAACCCCCTAAAAAACCAAACCAAAACAAAACAAAAAACCAAACCAATCAACCAACAAAAAAACCCACAGAACAAAGCCAGCTTTCTAGTTTCAAAATCCTCTCCCTTCCATTCCAAAATCTGAGGTTTATAACAGTCTTAATATTCTTACATAGACTGGCATGAATTTGGAAGAATTACACTGCATGCAGTGAAATGCAGAGTATGAACTGCAGCACTCAGATAAAAGACTGTTATACACATTATTTTCTAAGCACATCTCTAGAGATGTTGCTGAATCAGTTTATTTGCTGTTGACAGATTAAGGGGAATAATTCATAACACAATGGTAGGTAAAGTGCCCAACTCCAGTTAAAAAACAATGTGAATCCACATCATGTCTTTGAACCAGCTAAAACTCTACAACCCAAAGTAAATTCTTTCAGTGTAGAAATCCACAGCAACTGATTCAGTGAAATATACTGCTTTAGGTGAAGAATATTTTACCAAAAGAAGCATTGCAACTACATTGAAATTTGAAGAGAAAGGCTTTGAAAACCCTATGCAACATCTTGTTTCATTGCAGAATATTTTTAAAGCAGTCTCTGGAACACTAGATCCAATTTGTTATATTTGCAAGAACAATTAATTTATGCAATGCTCTGTGACCACCTCTCAGCCCTGTTTCTTCTGAGTTTCTGTTATCACAACAGAATGATGACATTTAGAAACTAATAAACTAATAAATCCCATTCCAGATTAAATCACAAACCAATGTTTACATTGATTAAAAAGAGAGGGGTGCAACTCCATAATACTCCTTCAGAAATATCAGGGCAATTAGTAATGAGAAAAGCAAAAGCTCAATTTCTTAAAAAGTTTGGAGTCTAATTCATCTGTCTGTCTGTATGGAGCTTTATCTTTCTTTCATGTTTGGTCCATAATTGCTATTTGATACCAGAGAAACCTTACTGCCAGTACTGTCCTCCTCAGCTAAACTAATACATGGACTGGGTGCTCCTTTCCTTCTCATGTCCTCCGTCTGCTCACAGAAAAGGAAATTGGGAAAAGGGCTGGAATTTTAAGAATTGCAATCCTCCTTTACATCTTTTCAGGGACTATTTAATAAATTTGTTTTCCTGTTGTAGGAGTTTAAGACCAAATCACAGTGGAGTGAATGAGGCATTTATTACTGCAAAAGAAATGGATGAGCTTTTCTTTACATGTACAGAGACATTTGTGGTGTATCTACATTATTTTCAGGGCAGTAGTTTCAAATCATCATCTGCTTTTATTTGTTTGTAAACCAAGTCTTACAATTTAGTCAATTTTATAGATTAAAACAAAGCAATCAGCATGCTCACTATGATTTTGTTTAATGGGGATTCAAAACTTACCTCCACATAACTTACTATATTTAACTTCTTCCCAAAGATCAGCAAATGAAAACATACACATACATATGTGTCATGGAATCACATAATTTTTTATTTTGGAAAAGACCTCTAGTATCATCAAGTCCAAATATTAATCCAGCATTGCCAAGTCCACCAGTAAATCTTGACCCCTTGCCCCATATCCATGTGTATTTTTTAACATTTCCAGGGATAATGATTCCACCACATCCTGAGCAGCCTGTTTCAATGCTTCAAATGTGTTCACAAGTATATGAGGAGTGAGACATCAGATTTGTTCTTGTTTGGTGAGGTGAAGAGTAGGCTCAAGTTCTTGTCACAAGATTGTTGTGGTGTATTACACACACACTGTGGGCTGGTCCTTGGGCCTCAGGACAGTAATTCCCAGAACCTGGTTCTCCTCCACTGATCACCTTCTGCCTAAGCCACTCCTGTGGTGCTCCAGAGTTTCCATTATGAATACTCTTAAAGGTGTAAGCACCAAGGACGTCACTTTAATCTCAGCTTAAAAATCAGTTTAGACTGACATTTAACTAACTGTGTAGACATATCATTGATGAACCCAGAGAGGAAGATGTCAAGAGGATATGGAAACCTAAAAATCTCAGTCTAAGGCTAGGAGGATAAGATTTACTTCCAAGTAGAAGATGAACACTAATAGGGGCCTCAAATTTTACGTGTCAATGTCAAGATTACAAAAGAAATGCCAGGGAGGCAAAATATGAAAAGGAGATATCCTGTATCTTTGTAGAAAGAATCAAAGCAGCATATAGAATATTGACATAAATTGAGGAAGACAAATAAGGAGATGTACACCAAAACCAAAAAATGCAAGATTGTATTAGAAGTGAGATATTACTGGAGGAGTAATCATGAAACTGTGAATTTAGGAAGCAATTAAAAGGCCAACACAACTGTGGAATCCCACCTGAAAGCAGACCAGTCAAAAGTGTTAAGTATCACACTGGCATAAAGCAGACTTTATGGATGGGAGAGCAGTAAAGAGCAGGGAAAAAATAATGTAAAGATGTTATTGAGGTCACTGGATTTCCATGCTGGTGTCATACCAAAATCCTATCACAGTTATAGACTGTGTGAAATGACATTATTTCCTGATTATTTTGTCCCATTTCCTCTTCTGAGTCTTTGTTATTTGATGACCAGAAAGATGCTGAACAGTTGGATATCTGGTAAAGGAAAATCTGGCACCAAGTGAGTGAAAAAACAAAAAGACCTGCCATGTTCTTTGGTAAGACAAGGCTGGCCAGCACTGCCCCCATGTGACTACCAAATATCAGAGAGTGTTCATCCAAACAGGCTTTACCAAGCTTCATTTTAAAGCAATATAACAGGGTGCCTTGGTTTGTGCCACTTACAGTTTATCCCAGCTGTCTTGCAAGTAGCCCTGGGAGGCTTGGTCCATTAGGTCGCAGAATACCAGCTTCTTGATTGCACTGCTGCTCCAACAGCAAACTGCATCTGCTCAGGCTAGGGAAAAGCACAACAATAGCCCAGTTAGAACACAACATTCATTAGTGAATTAAAGGTCCCAACCACAAATGAAATTCCACAACTGAACACAGCTACAGAGAACTCACGTCTGCTGCAAATACCCACAGAAATGAAGAGGAGCTCACTGGGCAATGACAGCTTGAATTCAGATCAGAAGGTGCACATTTCTTGTACCATACAGTGAAACTCTGCCTGTAGCTTTGTTAGAACAGTCTGAATGCCAAAGGAAAGGAAAGAAATCAAATAAAATTGTGTAGAAAAGTCTAGCACTGATGCTGTAGATTACATAAAAAAATAGGAATTACCTTTGCCTCTATTATACCTCAGTTATCTGATTACAGACCATGGAATAGTGAGTTTTTAATTTCTTCATCATCCTTTCACTACCCCAATCATAAAACAAATGCACAACAAAGTAACTGATGGGGATTGTTTGGTCATCTCACACTGCCTCGATAGCAGCTGTCTTCCAAACAGATTGGGAGATACAAGCAATGCATCAATACTGGATGAGAGGGAACATGAAGCCACCTGAAGGAAGGAAAACATGTTTTACCAAACAAGATAAAAAAGAGACTCTGATTATAGTAATATCAATCCTGAACATTTCACTGAAAATACTGGTGATGAATGTGAATGAGACTTATGAGTGTGTAGCAGATCAGGGTCTGAGGCTGCGTCAGGATGGCTGGCAGTGTAATACCTCACAAATTTGTTTTTTCTTAATATGTTTCTATAGCACAATTTTTCCAAAGAATGTGCATCTTTTGTTTACTAGAATTCTTTTTCCCAGCTTCTAGATTCGATAATTTTCACTGTTTTCTTGGCTTTGAATTTCCCCTAAAAGTTATCTACAAAAATCAGGGTACCTGAATTCCACTAAAAATCCCATTAAACCTTTTACTTGCATTATTTTAATCAATCCTTGGCAATTTTGTGTTATTACCGCCCATTCTGGTTACTTTTTTATTTAAGCAAAAGCACAGAAAAACAATTCCCAACTCTAATTAAGGGAATGGGAATTCAGCCATAGAACTACTTAACCAGTGAGTAAGCCTGGAGTTCATTGTTAAGCCCTCTCCATGCTGGAGCTGGTAACAGCCCATGTGCATCAGCAGGGGCACTGTTCTTGGCCAATAACTGCTGAAGGGGGTAATTTTCTGCAGATTGCATGTTCACAAAAATACAGCTCCTGACTAGAGCTGGACTCCTCCTGACTAATACACTGTTTTATTCTGAACCAATTACCTTTAATACAGTTCTCTGGGAGAGTAAATTCACTAGAATAATCAAAGATTACATCATGCCAGTCAATCTCTGTGTCAGAAAATGTTCCTATTAATCTTAAATTTACTAGAATAGACTGGACTCAACTGAAAAGAATCAGGATAGAACACTAAGTGTTCAACACAACTGGATCAAAAATGAATGATCACTCTCTCGTCAAAATCTTTCTCAATTAAACAAATTTCATGTC
This sequence comes from Illadopsis cleaveri, assembly GCA_013399915.1. NCBI lineage: Eukaryota > Metazoa > Chordata > Aves > Passeriformes > Timaliidae > Illadopsis > Illadopsis cleaveri. Next base: position 59,347 of record VXBB01015061.1, read on the forward strand.
ACATCTCTTCTTCTGTTCTGTGGGAAAGAGGGGAAGAGCTCCAATCCAGGATTCAAACCCAGCTCCAAGGACTTTTTGCTGCAGCTGCTGGGACATAAAATCACAGTCACCAGTACAACAATTAAATTTCATTCTCATGCAGGATGACAGTGTTTTCATTGCAGTTTTCAGGTTGTGGGAAGGTATTTAGCTGCATTAAAAACATGTTATTAATTCCTAATATCCCTGGTTCACTCATAAACATATTCTTCCCTATATTTTATACACTTTTTTCACTGGGGGTTTTGGTACACAAGTGGTCAATCTGGCACTTTATGCAGCCATCAGTAAATAACCATGGCTAGTCTTATAGCACTTGGTGTTTTCCAAAGTTGCCATTTATGCAAACACTAGAATTGACTTTTTTTAATTTATGAGGGGTGGGTTTTTTACACTAGACAGCAGTGAAAATATTCTATTTGTTCACTGCCCTTTGTTTTCCTGTCTCTCTTGACAATTTCTTACCAGAGCAGACTGGTACCTCTGATGCTGTGTTTCTACAGCCAGTCATCTCACACTGCACAGCACTCAACAGGCAAAGGATGTGACCTGCATTCAGAACCCAGAGTTTTTTCCCCCACCCACACATCAAACCAAAAGGCACAGAATAGGTCAGATGTAATTACGGTTTGTGTGACAAGGTTTCATTCTTCAAACATTTCAGTTTGTTAGTTGTCGAGTCAGACTTGGCAAATAACAATAAGACTTCTGATATTCAAGGCCACTCTGATACTGTCTATAAAAATGGAGTTTGGTATTTTCAGAGGCTGCTTGTATCTGTATCTCTGAATTATTCTTTGTGATATATATTTGCATGAGTTGATAGATACAAAAAGTGGATTCCTTATGAAAAAGTGGTAGAGCTTTTAAAAGGACTGTTTACTTGTTTTAGTAGTATTTTAATACTTTTGTCTTCAAAAAGTTCCCTCAGTCATAAAGATGGAAAACATAATGGGGTTTAGCCCATTTCTCTGCAAGATCACATCACGCCTGACATCAATACAGAGTTCCTAAGTGGTAAAATCTACTCTTTCAAACATTCTTCCCTAAACTTAAAGCTATATCACAAGTTTAAAGCAGGCACATGGTCTTCTATGAATCAGCCAAAATATCGTAACTCAGCAAGCTGATTGGCGCATGACAATCCCCCAGAAAGCAGAACAACCAATCTTCTTTCTTTCTAGCATTTCTTTTGACAAGAAAACAAACAAACAAACAAAAAAAAAAAACCTGTCTTTAAATATTTAAAATTATAGAAAGCCAAAAAATAAGCTGGCAAGGAGGAACCAAGTTCCAGTGTATTGTCTGCTAAAAGGAAGAGACTTCTGTTCCACCATAAAAAAAGTCCAAAACATAAGGAAAAAGTATGACTAAAATGTGATTTGTAACTTCTGCCTCTCTAATTCCATTAGCTGTGTTTCCACTTCTAAAAATGGTTATAATATTTTATAACATGCACTGATATAGTTAGCACTGTAAAATCTGAGTGAAGACAAGGCGGTGATGGCTTTATGTGCTGCTGCACACTAAGGTCAGCCCATGGTGGATAATTGAAGGCTGACCCCAAACACATGCTGCGAGCCACTCCTCATACCTCTCACTCAGTGGGATTTAGCTAATTATATCTATGACTTGTAAAAAGACAGCCTTGTTCAGTAACGGGTGAGGATTTAATGGTCAGCCTAAAAGGTCTGAAACCTTCTCATCCATCCTACTTCCTCAGCACAACTCCATTCAGCTTCAGCTCCCTTGGTAAAGTTTCTGACCCAGTGCAATAAATCTTATGGCTAGAACCTTACCTTTGTCATTTCTACACTTCCTTTCTCAATTATCGCTTGGTTAAGTGCAAAAAAAAAAAAAAAAAAAAAAAAAAAAAGGAAAAAAAAAAAAAGGGCCTGTAAAGAAAAACATCTTTGCAAAGCTCTTCCTGAGGGTTTTATTTCCAAATAGGGTTAAGTACTGTTTTTCTTCTGTCTAGCGCAATCCTGCTTTCAAATGTCAAAAATCCCTTTGGTGAAACAAGAATGGTACTGGCTGTCAGCTCTGTGGATTTTACTGTCTTGCCACATCAGAGATAGTCCTATTATTTCTTCCTTGAACTTGCTTCATAAGGAGGAAGAAAATGAAAAGCTATAAACCAAGAGATATAAAAATGAAATAAAAAACACAACACATTGTGGAGTAGAGAAACTTGCAAATATCAGCAATTTTTCAGGTGATACATTTCTTTCTAACCTGCTCAAGTCTTTTTATGCCTTACTACTTATTGTATGATCATTAGCTTCAGCACCTCCTCTGTGTTTCCATCTCTAATGAGATATAAGAGTGTAAGTTTTTCCCCCAAATCTTTTATAAAGTCTATGCAGAACAAAGAATTTAATTCATCCCAAATTTTAGGAATTTTAGGCAGCACACTTAAAATCTCTTCTCTAAACCAAATAAATCAATAACATCTTGGCTCTTTTTGGGTGCTTAGAGCCAGCTAAAAATTATAACTGAATGCCCTACTAAAGGAGCAGATTTTTTTCCCATTACACACTTCTAGAACTGGCAATTTAAACTTTACAAAGGAATATAGCAAAATCATGTTAAAAAGACTATATCCTGATCAGCAGCTGTTATGTCTCCCTTTCATCCCCTTTTAGCTACTGTGATTGGTTTTGCGTACTGGAAATACTGCCATTACCATTTCACAACTGAATAAATACTCCAGTTTCAATGCAAACACCATATATGTGTAGTTGGATCCTGGCAGATGTGTTGTTTAGCCATAGAATCATAAAAGTATTTAGGTTGGAAAAGAAATCTAAGATCATCAAGTCCTAACATTAACCCAGCACTGCCAAGCGCACCACTTCAACCATGTGTTTAAGTGCCCTACCCATATGGTTTTTGAACATTTCCAGCATGGTGATGCTACCATTTCCCTGGGCAGCCTGTTCCAAATCCTGATTCCCCCTTTCATTGAATAAATTTTTCCTAACACCCAATCTAGACCTCTCCTGGCACAACTTGAGGCCGTTAGTTTCCTCTTGTCCTACCACTCATTACGTGTGATAAGAGGCTGACCCACACCTCACTACAACTTCCTTTCAGGTATTTGTAGAGAGCAGTAAGGTTGCACCTACCATTATTCATCTACATACTCTAATTATGTGTCATCTAAATGGTCCAGAAATTCAAATCATAAAAATCAAACTCCTAAAAACTTTGTACGTTGTCCTTCATGTCTATCATGCTCAAGATTATTCACCTCAGAAGACATTGCTAGTTATTATATATTATGAGAATATTTCTGTGTAGCGTCATGTTGTGGCCCCTCCCTTTTTTTCCCCTGCATCTACAAAGTTATTACTGGCAAAGGCAGACTGCTGTAAGAATTGCTGCCCCTTTTCAAATTGCATCAGCCACACTGACTTAATGGACCATGTTTCAGCAGAGTGGGTGGGTGGCCAACCACACAGAGCTATTTAGCATTCAGGGAGCCTTTTCTTTCCTTCTTGTGTAAAACTGTTGCTTAAGCCTCTGCAGTGGAAGCAAGTGCCACTGGAACATGTTTAGTCTACCTCTCTGGTACATGGGAAAAAACTTCAGAAAGACCAGTGTAACAAAAAGATTACTTCACAGTTCTCCACATAGCTGCTAATGCAGAGGAATGGGGCAAAGAAATCAAACAAAATTTAAAATGAAATAAAAATAAAAAGGACTGCTGAGAAGGAAACCATCCCCACTGAAGAAATACATAATGCTGTTCTGCTGACATTCTTTGTTCTCATCCACGACACTTATCAGGGAGATACTAAATTGAGTTTGTAACTAGAGGAAATGGCAGAAAGTACCACTTAATTCACCAGAACTGTATTGATTTACACCAGCTGGGTAATGGAGGAGGAAGTGAGCTCAATTTTGTTAACAACTCTAGTGAAAGGCAGCTTGGCTTTTGTTTCTTTCAAGACAGCTTGGCCAAAAAGACCGTAATACATAAATAGGAAATTCAGCAGGAGAAATAGAAACCTCACTCTGGGGAAGTGTTATATCCTCTGTTGTGAAGCACAGCTGCATTTAGCACTAAGCCTCCCGCTGCTCACAGCACTGAGGTGTTGCTGTATCTGAGAAAGCTAAAACACCAGCCTAGGGACTGGCAGCAGTTCATCACAGGTACCACTGGATCTATCTGTGACCTTAGCAAGCAGTTAAACATCAGCTCATGCCATGTTTTTCATCACCACGGCTCATCTGGTACTGAAAAAGCCTTAGGTGGTTTATATCTAGGACAGATGTAGCTGTACCTCACTGCAGGTACAGCAACAATGCTGCCAAGAGCTGCAGACACAACTCAGATCAGCTCCTTAAAAGAAGGTGAGGCTCTATCTCTCATTGCCAGAAACAAACACTGACGTCCCAGTAGCTTTGAAAATTGATTTGTGAGTATTTGGGAATTTTTCTGCCTTTTCTGCATCCATATGGGTTCATCTGAAAGAGATTGTCCCTCATTTAACAAAACAAGATGTCTGAATTCCTATCCTTATCACAGCAACAAATACTTTATCAACAAATAGACCATTCTCTAACCTACTGCATTTTGAGTTTCAAAAAAATCCAAAAAATCTGCACAATATGAACAATCAAAGCATTTTCAGCTGAAGATTTATTCATATCATGGCTTTTGCCTGGAAAGGAAATGCATAGATTCATCCATGATAATATAGTATCTCAGATCTTACTACCTCCATCTGCTGTTTTGCATGTGTATTATCACTTTCATCTTCAAAGCCTGAAAGAAAAAAAAGTGTTTAGAAAAATAATGCGTAAGTCCCAGAACTCTGATAATAATGGGTATTAAAACTAACAGAGAAATTGAAGGAGCCCCATTTAACTGCCTTTAAATTTTTTTTTTAAATTCCAGAAGATAGTATATCAACATCAAGCAAATTATGGACCATGTCACAATTCCTGTCACATCAGATATAGAGATAACTCTTTTCTTAGCTGTGGAGAACATCCTGTGATGCATGAAACAAGCAGAACATGCTGACCCACATACAACTTTTTTGATGTTATCCCACAGAGATTTGTCAGGAAATTTTTTAGGGGTGTTCAACTATTGTATCTATTGATTATGATAAAATGTTAATTTGCAATATTCTTTTTACAACTATCACATGTATTGTATGAAAATCATCTTGTTTTGACAACAAAATATGACAGTTGAGGTTCAAGCCATCTTGAAGGTTCAATTCTCACTTTTTTTTTTTTTTTCCTTGAAGTTAATGCCTTCCATCTAAGAAATGTTTCTTTATGTCATGACATTAATGCTGTTGTATAGCAGAGAGCCTTGACTGTGTCTATTAAACAAGAAGATATTTATATCAGATTTCTGGTTCTGATTAGTTTTTCTACCATTAAAACAGAATGGAATTCTTCATTTCAGCTACCAGGCAACTAACAATTTTCACAACAATCATCAAAACTATTCAGAGAGAGGAGGAAATCTAGTGAGAAGAGATGTCAGATGGCTATTGCTTATTTAATGCCTTGATTGTATGTGAGGAGATAAAAAGTAATTGAAAAAAACAATGAAAGTTCCTGATCATCCATTGCATAGAATATGCTGTCATAAACTAATTCATAGGTGTTAGGAGAATCAGCAAAGTAATGCTTGATGGTTTAAATTAAAGGAATAGGAATGAGGAGCATGCTCTCCTGGGTTAAATATGCTTCACTGAGACTGTAAATCAAACATAATCAATAGCAAGAAACACTAGTGACAGGTTCTCAGGAGCCATAGAAGATTAATGCAAAAGAAACAGTTTGGAAAGCCCTCGACCTTGACACTTTAGAAGGTAGATTTTCATGAACATGGATTTTTGGATAGTTTTAGTTGCTGAAAGTCACGGAAAACCACTTGGGTTTGGCAGGACCAGATATACAAGCAGCAGATCATCACAGAGATTGCGAATCTCATAAAATTAATTCTGTGAAAAAATTAACAGTAAGTGATATGATCAATTCTCTGCACAAAAGTACCAGCTTCAGGAAACTTCAAAATCCTAAATCTTCTTGTCTTCATTTCCAAATATGGGATGATCATGTATTTACCTTCCTATAAGATATTAGAAAGATATTCGGAAAATATTCTGAATGATAAAAGTACCTACATAAGCATGCCTGAGAATATAACTGTGTAATGACTATTATTTTACCATTCTGTTCCTGCTACAGGCGGCGTGATGTAGCATTCAACATTTTAAGACCACTTAAGATTATCTGATCATACAGTCCAACCTGACTGCTACAGGCAACACATTTTTTCTTGGATTTTCTTATATTGGGACTGGGAACGCATTTGAAGAAAAACTATTGTCACTGTTGACACAACTCATCCAATTATCAGCACTTAAACTATGGTGAAGTAATTGATAGTCCTCAAAAACGTTACTTTCACAGGCTCTGAATTACATGTAGGCCTGAGAAAACAGTCTTAATGATAAGGAATAAGATATTTTCTCATTCTGCAGCTGGGACTGTACTCTAGTCCACTATTGGAAAAGTGAAAATATCTCATAATTTTGGGATCTATCATATTCCAAAGCAAGAATGAGTCTTAGAATACATTAAAATCAGGTGACAGTCCGATTTAATTGATCTTTATTTATTTGAGTTGAAAATTTAAACATGCCTGTATGATTTATATACAGTTGCTAACTCATTGTGGAACTGAGAATACCTCTGCCTGATGCTTCACTGGACATTTCAGCTAGTACAAATGATCCATGGTTGTTGCTGGATAATTCTGAGCGTCCCTTCAGTCCTCTATGCCTCATTACACCACTCTGCAGGGAGATGGATCATACTATGGAACAGTCTATTTATTTCTCTCAGAAAGAACCTAGACAACTTGTAGGGAGATTGTTTGGCTTTTGGATTGACAAAGTTGAGTGAATTCTCCAATTAGATCCCATCAATCTTGAGATTGACGGAAGGTGAAGTAATAAAACTTGATACAACTACCAAATATTTCAAAAAATGTCAAAGGTATGCAAAAACACTGACCTTGTTCCCATGATTGTTTTACTGGGTGCCTTGTTTAGTCTGAAATGAGATTTGTTTTCAGTATGTGCTACAAAAAGTCATGGAATCATAGAATCATAAAATGGTTTGGGTTGGAAGGGACCCTCAAGATCATCTAGTTCCACCCCCCTGCCATGGACAGGGATACCTTTCACTGGACCAGGTTTCTTAGAGTTCTGTACAATCTGGCCTTGAGCACTTCCAGGGATGGAAAATCCACAAACCTGTTCCAATGCCCTCACCAACCTGTTTTGTTGAAATCCTGGTCTCCTTCTACCTCTTGATTAATATTCTGTTTGCGAAAGTTGAAAATCTATCTTCAGATGGAAATCATAGTCTACACTGTTGCCTTATTTGTTTCTACTTCATCTGCTTTGCATTGCACAGTATCGGATGTGGATTTGCTTTGTGTTTTTATTTGATGTCATTCCCTGTGCACAACTCTCCTTGGCAGCAATAGACTGTCCATCATGTGAAACAGACAACCACAGAACTTGTCTGTGTTTTCTGATCCAACAGATGAGTCAACACTGCCTCTTCACTCCTATCTGTGTTGCCATTCCATCAGTCACTTTACAATCTATGCCATCTTCATGTTGTTTTGTGAGGACATTTTGTGCTCATGTTCCCATGTGGTGTTAAGCTGTTTAAATTTAGTGGCAGGTTCTGTGACTCAGTGCTTCATTAGGATGGATGGGATATGCTGTCCTTGTTGTGGATGCCTTCAGCTTCTTGATGCCAGCTACAACCCACAGCAACATATTTCTTTTCTCATGGTAAAAATGCTACCAGTAAAAATCCCAGAACTCTGAATTTTCTCTGTATGAGGGTGTTTCTCCATTTACATTGACCACCTCCACAATCAAGATGGGACCACAGACTTTTTCATCCAGATGTTCTCGTTCAAAGATTTCCAGACAAATAGGGAGGTTTTTCATTCGATATACTGTATGATTTTTATTCTGTGTGAATTTAGTGGAATTTCTTTAGTCACTCATGATAAGCCCTGCTTTCTTCCATATTGTATGTTAACTGTCTTCCCACCAGCATGACACACCTGTCCAATGTTACGCTGATGTCATGCTCAGTTTTAAATTCTACAGGTACACTGTGACCTCTTTGTAAACCTTAAAGCTTCCCTCAAACTTGAAGGAATTGCTCTTTTGAGTAAGCCCCAGGACAGTTTGTGGAGTTTTGGCTTTTGTTTGACCTCTGAATTTCCCCCTTGAAGCACACATTCTATTAAAATCTTGACCAAGCTTACCATGACTTTTCTCCCCTCTTCTCTCATACCAAGATTTTAGTTACGCTACTAAACTGGTAACTAACCTGAAAGTTACTGAGTAATAAGCTTTGTTGAAGATGCGTTTTGCACTGGATGGTACTCCTCCATTTCATCCCTTATGGACTTCAAGACAGTTTTAATGTTTATTGCTCTTCCCTTTTGTTTCTTCTACTAACAGCTTCAGGCTGCTTGCATTTTATATGCCCTTTACTTGGCTGTATTTTCTCCAATCTAAAATCACCTTTTATCATTTTTGTGGGTTAATATTATGGCTAACTGCACCATCTATCAGCAAACAAATTGCTCTTAGATATAAAATCAAATTATAAAAAGTAGCATCCTTCTTTTTCAGTGCCAAGAGAACCTTGGGATCTGGCAAGCTTGTTAGAAAGGCTTTCATCATACTGGTTTGTGAAGAAAGAAAGATTTCTTCTTCTTCCTTCCTTCCCAGCTGAAGGACAAGACCACTGAAAGCTTAGTAAAGTAAAGAAAAAAATGTTTTTAAATGTCTGGCTATCAAATACAATTATACTGCATTTCTTGTCTTTAAATAAGAATATAAGTCACTGTAATGATAAATAGCAATGGCAATGATTTGCAGCAACTTTTTCCTAGATTAACATCCATGTAAGAAAAGTTAAGTTTATATGGAAGTTGCAGTCCAGATAACAGCAAAGCACTCTCATCCCTCAGGGATGACTGCTTCCCTGTTTTGGACCTTTTAAAGCTATTATAGCTACCAGTAACTGAGAGAGTGTATCAGACACTCAGATCATCAGGCATTCAATATTTATCAGTATTAAGATAAAAAAGAAGTACTGCGGTACCAATACAGTCTTGAAATTGATATCAAAAAGGGACAGTCAAAATTTGGAAGATGATAATAATTATTTACAAGAATCCACAGAAAAACAGAACTGAATATGCATCAAATGTCTCAGGATAAATAAAAAAAATGTCAACATGATGTGTGGCCCATGGTAAAGAGGAACCTAGTGAGTATGTGCTCTCAAAAATAAGTATGAGCCAAGTGTCCTTCTGCAAAGAAAATACCTTTATATAGCTATGAAATTATAAATCCTACAATTACTTAAAATTAAGATAATATGACTGGTAATTGCAATATCAGAATCAGAAATCACTTCTGCTAAGGAGTGGGGGCATGGCTGTGTGCTCCACCATTCAAACCACACACTTATGGAAAGTATCTACTGTGGGTCAGTAAAGTCCAACATTCAGGAAAGAGGTTTCATTAATTTTTATAGGGAAGACAGATTTCTGCAGCATATAGAAACACATTAGGTATTATAGCTTCTTTAATCTTTATGTATTATTGTGTTCCAGTCTTGGCTATTCCAGAATAATATATTCCAGATCTGTCATAGCCTTATTGCAATGGAGAAATTATCTACAATGCTGACCTATTATAACAGACACTAGATGCAATCTCATGCATTTATGTAACATTTAAATGGATTTATTCAAATTGGTGAAAACCTTTCTTTAGTTCCTCCAAATAAAGAACCATTAACTGTTATATTGACAAAAACTTATAGACTCTTCTGTGCTAATGTATTTCATTCTCAGTCTTCAGAGAACATTTTCATAGCATTTCTTCACAGATTAATTGATCTAACTGCAATGAGGGCTCTTATCATTCCTCTGCCAGAGATGAATATTGCTGCTAATCATGATGCAATTGGTGCAATTGTGCTTCACCATGAATAGCAGAGGAGAAATCATGTTTATGATGAGGTGGCCCTGAATTAAGTGAGGCCACTGTAAACAGAGGAGAGAAAGAGCAGCAGTAAGCCATTATCATGGTTTAATCCCAGGTGGCACTCATCCCCACACAGCCTCTTACTCACTCTTCCACCACATCAGGATGGAAGAATAAAAGTAAAAAAACCATGTGGATTGAGATAAAGACAGTTTAATAGGGAAAGAAAAAGTCAACACAAGCAAAGCAAAACAAGGAAGCCATTCATCTCTTTCCATGGGCAGGCAGGTGTTCAGCCATCCCCAGGAGAGCAGGGACCCATCAAGTGTAACAGGGACTTGGGAAGACAAATGCCATCACCCTGAACCTCCCCCTTTTTCTTCTGCCCCCAGCTCTATCTGCTGAGCATGTCACCACGTGGTATGGAACATTCCTTGGGTCAATTGGGCTGTGTCCCCTCCTTGTGTACCCCCAGCCTCCTTGCTGGTGGGGTGGAGTGAGGAGCAGAAAAGGCCTTGACTCTGAGCACTGATCAACAGTATCTAAAACACCCTTGTATTATTAGCACTGTTTCCAGCACAAGACTGAAACACAGCCCCATACCTGCTACTATGGAAAAAATTAACTCCAGCACAGCAGTAAAATAGGCAGATAAGAATCCAAAAGTATAGACCACATCTCTGTTGATGAAGGCAGTCTGATGTCTCTCTGTCAAAAAAACAGCATCACCAGGGTGCCACTTACACTTTTATTGGCAGCATCCCTACTGCAGATGCTGTTAGTCAGCTCTGCAGGGAGATATTTTGCTGCTGTTCCTTTGTTCCCATGCACTGCACAGGGTTGGACAAATATAAGTGGAGGGATTATTCTCCATATTGTCTGTCCTAAAGGAAAACCATTCCCCTACAGGATCAGAAGTCCATGCCAGTGGCAGGGATTAAGTCTCCAAGACTGACACTTTCTCCCTGTTTGCCCCAGCTATTGGTACAGCATAGTGCCTACATCAGTAGAACATCAAGTATATAGGCATGATTAAAGTGTTTTTGGTTTTTTTGGGTTTTTTTTAATGTAAGGGAGAGGATAATTTCACTTATCTTTAAAAAAACTATAGGTGTTATTTCATTTTGACTCTATAGATCGGCAGTATAAAGAGACAACTACTTCCAAGAGGAAATTCATCCTCCCACCTTAGGAATTTACATCAGGACAGGAAAAGTTGCTGTCCAGAGATTCTCACACTCCATTTTTTGCATACAACAGGTAAAATATATGACTTGAACTAAAGACTTATCTTTAGACATTTAAAATCAGGTGAAGAGAATTACTTTTACTGTCAGTTTTCACTCAGAGGCAAATGTAGCCTTTCTCAAAATCTGACAGTAGCACCAAGGGGAATGGAACTGATAACATATAAATCTGACTGCAATTCCCAAACCATTTAATTGTCGATTAGAAAGACTCAGTATTTTGCAGAGGGAGAAGAAATAACTCAGATGACTGAATTGACTGCTTCAATGGTGGACTCTTCAAAGGAGAGAGCAATGGATGGGTTTTACCTTGAATTCAGCAAGTGTTCCAACCATGTCTCCCACTATATCCTCACAGACAAACCAATGAAACAAGGACTGCATAAGTAAACAGTGAGGTGGATTGAAAATTGGCTGAACACTGGACTCAAAGGGTTGTGATGAGCAGTACAAAGTCCAGCTGAAAAACAGTCACCAGTGGCATACTCCAGAGGTCTGTACTCAAGTCAGCACTGCCTACCAGCTTTATTTAGGATTGGGTGATGGGACAGGATGCACTCTCAGCAAGTCTGCAAGCAATGTAATGTGGGAATAGGGCTTGATGCACCAGAGGATTGTTACTTTTAAAGGGACCTTAAAAGCTGGAGGATTGGGCTGAGAAGAACTTCATGAAGTCCAAGAAAGGAAAATGTCAACTCCTACCCCTGGTGAGAAACAGCCCTGAGCACCACAACAAGGTGGTGCCAGCTGGCAGCTGGACAGCAGTTGTGCAGAGAAGGACCAGGGAGTCCTCAAGATCATCAAACTGAATATAAGCCAGTAACCAACCCTCACAGCAAAGGAGGTCAACAGCCTTCCAGACTGAATGACACAGAGTATTGTCAGCAGCTTGAGGGAGGCGATCTCTTCCCTCTGCTCAGCACTGGTAAGACATATCTGCAGTTCTGTGTTCATTTCTGGGTTTCCCTGTACAACAGATATGGACAAACTGGAGTGAGTTCAGGAAAAACCATGAAGATGTCTGAGACCTTTGGAAATCTGACATATGAGGAGAGGCTGTGAGAGCTGTGACTAGTCAGCCCAAAAAGGAGAAAGCTCATGGGGAATCCTGACAATGTATAGAAGAAACAGGGATGGAGGAAAAAGAAAGAGCCAAACCCTTCTCAATAACACTGAGTGATAGCACCAGACACAGAGGTCACAAACTGAAATACGGGAAAATCACTTATGACAAAACTCTTTCCCAGTGAGTGTGTCAAACAGTGGCACGGGTTGCACGCAGAGGTTGTGGAGTGTTCCATTCTCAAAAATTTTTGAAACCCATCTAGGCAAGATATTGGGAAATCAGCTTTAGTTGACCCTACTTTGACAGGAGGACTAGAGAGTCTCCAGACATGCCTTTCCATCTCAACTGTTCTATGATCTGAAGTTTGTAGAGTAGAAGAAAATACAAAGCCCTCTTTTGTCCTCATTTAAACCATAGGTTTTGAGGTAAAAAACACCTTGAAAGACACAACAGAATTTCTAAGTGGAATTAGTTTGACTGTTTCAAATGGCACCCCTAGATGCTTTTGCATACGCTAAGCAGCCAAGAAAGAATAATTTGGCTTGTGTGGCTCTTCAAAACTATTTAATTATTCACTAATGACTGCATCATTTGTATGGTCTATTATCTTAGTTTACCCTAAAGTCTTAGATATAGTAAAATGTTCTTTAAACTTAATTATTTATCCAAGTTTTGCTTTCTTTTTCCCTTAAAAAGCTTTTTTAAAAATCTTCTCCATAACATGTTGCTCTTGGTCATAAAAAATCAGATGAAAAAAAGTTTTTTGGGATTCTTGGCTATGAACTGTCTATACTTTCCTACCTGTACCTTTTTTCCCTGTCTATATCTTAACCACATATGATATTTTGATCTGTTCTGGCTCTGCTGCACTTTGGACCTCATGGCTGTAGGAAGACAAAAGGACTGGATCTCTTGCAGAAAGCAATTGTTTTAATACTAATTATCCTCACTCTCAGTTTGATTTGAGAGAGAAAGCATTTTATTTTTTATAAATTTCCACTGTCTAAGCAGGTTGCTGATACTTCTCCAGAGTATAAACCTATACCTATAAACACAAAAGATATCTCTCTTTGAGTTTACTAGATTTGCATTACATCCAAATCATACTCTGCTTTTTGTTACCTGCAAGATCAGAAATTTGGCTTTAGTTTTTCCAGCTGTCTTTGTTCAGAGCTTGCAGCAACTGCAGCCAAGTGCAGTGGAAAGGAAGATCTGGTTTTTTTTCATTGCCTGCTCAAGAGTCTGAGCTATAGGTGATGCATGGACAAAGGAAAAAGCAGCCAGTATTCTTCACAAATAAATTATGTGGGGAAAAAATCCACAAAAAGGTTTTGGGTTCACTAATAATTTTGTTGAATTAGGTACCACAGAATTTTGTCCCATAATGCCTAGACTCTTTCCTTGAAGTCATTTTACAGACGAGCTCCAAACATCTGGAGCCTTTTGTTTTTATGACATTTCCTTTTGTGACAGACCTGAAAATAGCTCATCAAGCATAATGACAATGGGATAAGCTAAAATATCATTTTAATGCCTCTTCTGAGATGTTTATGTCTATTTTGTCTCTGATAAATTCCCTGGGTTAAATGACACCCTTGGATAGGAAATGGCTATCACAAAAGCAATGGGAGTTTGACATGGCCATCAAGGGATTATAAACAGCCCTCAGGGAAAACAATACAAACATATTGCTTCTTCTACTGCTTGAATCCACTAATTAGGAAATCAGAATGTGATAGAAAAATGTTGATAGTGAGCAGATGCATTTGTTGAGTGATTATTGCAAGTCTGGTTACTAAAGCTAAAAAATACAGCAGAGCACTCAATATTTTGCCATGAACTTTAGAAGTCTAATGAAGTGTTACTATCAACTCTATGTAAATCACCACAAGCATGGCAAGCATTTTGCCAAAGGTCACCTCTACATATGAAACATTTTGTGTCTGACTTAGATGAAATACAGGTAATACATTGATCTCATTGGCAACACTGCATTCTCTCCATCTGTCATGTGCACATGTTTTGCACAATACATTGTAAATTTTTCAGGATGTTATTGAAGTAGCTGTAATTCCAGCTGACCTGCACACCATACATGAGATTCACTAATTTTAGGTATCTGTGGTATAATACAGTCACTCCAACACATTAAATAGAACTGAGTTACTCCTCCCAAATGACTGGAAACTGAGACACATTAAAATTGAAGATCACAGTGAGGATGAGCTTGTCACTAACACGCACGTGATCTTTTTGTTCTCACATTGAGGTTGCTGAGAACACTAAGATTCTGAGTATCAGCTATACCATAATGAAGTGTGTAAAACAGATGAGCTTAAGTAAAGACACTTAGATTAGAAAACCCTGCTCCAAACCTAAAATCCCACCCACATCCATCAAATACGTTTTTGTGGTTTACAGTTTCTGAAGCATTCTGCTGTGTGCCTTGACTCTTCAAAACTGCACAGGTCATCAAGCAATTTAAGAATATATAAAAAAGAGTGAGAGTTATTTCCTTGAGTTGTCATAGACCAAATAAAATTGTGACAAATTGTCATTCGTTTTCACATTTATACACGCTCCTAATCTCTTTACAAGATACCTACCCCTCAAGATGACCTGGATTCACTTTATTCCAATTCTGTATTGTCTGTTTTCCTTTTAAATTGAGTGTATATAGAAACATGATCTGAATGGAAAATCTAAAAATATCTGTCTGCAGGTGAAACATAAAGCATTGGAAAGCAAGTGCCTTGTATTTCTTCCTCCCACTGGAACATGTCAGTAACTACATGGTCCATGGACGTGACACATGTGAGATTACTTCGCATTTATAAATTCTGTTGAACGGAAGTGATTGCTGTTGATGTTTGTTTTGCTGAAAGGCATAATAGCTGTAAGCTTCCACAAAAATTTCTGTCAAATACAGTTGGAACATTCTGAACACCTGTGCACCAGACTGCTGCTGTAATCATTGATGTGAATTAGGAGCATCTTTAAAAGGTTTTATGTCAAGTCTCTGAAACAAATTTTACAGTGAAGTATATCTGGCCTGTGTGTTGGTAACAAAATATGTTGCAACTGAATGTATTTTCTGTCAAAATTTGGACCCAATGGTGAGTTAGAGTCAATGCTTAGAGCTCAGTCATAGTGGGTCACCTCCTCAAAACTGAGAAATAAACTTCCCAAGCCAGTAACAACCCACAAGTCCTGATCTTTCTCAAAGAGTGCAAGGGCACAGGGAGCCTGTGAAATGTTCAAATTCACTGCTTGCAGAGTGTAGTGGAAAATTAATTCCACTTCTCACCATGAAGGTGTGGCTGGAATAACTCTAAAATTTCCAAAACAGAAGTTAGTATGGTATCACCTTTCAGGAAAGAGTGGTGATAAACAAGCACCTCTACATACAACAGTCTCTTCAACGGATAGTTTGTTTCTGCACATTTGAAACTGTCATATTTAAGACTTTGATGACATTAACTTGTAGGGAAAAAAAAAGTGGGTATTTAAACCTGTCGATGTCATTTGCTTTAGCAACAGGCTTCTTTTCTTTAAGAAAGAGTAAGTTACTGTCCTGGAAAAAAAATTACTTAAGATAGAAATACTGCATCCTTGTAGGGTTTATCTGTGGTCTTTCATGTTTTCCTCTGTGCTTTTCTTTAGCTCTCTCTAGATTTAAAACTGAATATTTGAGAAGAAAAAATAAAATTAAATAAATAAATTAAATGAACAGTGTATAATGAGCTAGATTATTGAACTTGTCTAAAAAAGCATTTCATCTCAAACTGAGATCCTTTCATCTTTAAAGTACTTTGTTCTGCATCAAGTGGTTCTCTTATTGTCCTGAAAGTTCATCTACCTTGTAGATAAGTCAACTTCCTAGATCCCAGTGAATTGCAAAAGTTATTTTTTGGATCAGAATTGGATGAAGCATGAGAAACTGCTGACCTCCCTGACAAAACAGATCTTGTCAGAAGCTGTGGGACTTTGAAGAATAGGTAGAATTAAGAATTGGATCTTTAGTTGACTGGGGATATAGTAAACTATTTCTTAGGGACTCAAAATGGAGTCAGTGCCTACTCAGTTCCAGAAAACAAGGTGAATGATCTGTGCTCCCTAGCTCCCTCTGCCCCATTGCAATATAAACTCCACATGCACCAGAAGCTGCCGTCTGACAGCAGTTTAGAGGTCTTAACTTATCTGTCTCACCACTTCCTTTTATTTAGGCTCATATTTTCACTTCCTTTAGAACTGGACAGGACCTCTTGTGTGTTCCAACATCTCACACATAGAACTGAAAGTGAGCTCACACAGAAAACTGAAACAGATTTTAACAAGATGAGGTAACCTGCAAGATGGGGCAAAGAGTTTGGCCACTTGGTTATACAAAACAAACTCCTATTGTTCTCTCTTCTCCCCGTTTTCCCAAGCTTGTTCTTTTCCAGCCCATCTTCATCTCCCTTTTTCTAGCTTCCTGTTCCCCCAGATAAACAACCCCACACGTTACTTTTCTCTCTTGCTCCCATTTCTGCTGCCTTTGTACCCAAATTTGTTATCTGTGATGTTGTTACCGCAATCATTTCAGCCACGAGACACTGCTTGAAAGGGTTTTCTAGACCTCGCCACCTCAGCTACCAGAGGTCTCCAATACTTCTCTACAAATGTAAGTAGGGTTAGGCTGCTTCTCACAAAATTCTCCCTTAAACACCTGTAAAATTTGATTTTAATCTTTCTTTTTTTAGTTCCTTCATAGTGTTACCCACAGTTTTTGCCATCTCCTCTCACTGGTAGTTGTTACACCCTATAGTTTCTCATGGCCTGTTCAGCTAAGCCTCAGGCTGGGACCTAGCCTGCCCACCTTACCAGGGACATTTATATTGAAAAAAGTTAACATTGAGGATTAATTTTCCCACAAAGGTAAGTTAATGTTTAGAAATGAGACAGAGTCTGATGCAAAGTCATGAAGCTGTCTGACATCAGAAGATTAGATTTTATCTGCATTTTGTCCTTTTTAGGAGCAAGATTTAGAACTGACAAAAACACATGATGGAAACTGGTAAAAAAAGAAACATGAGTGAACAATAAGATCACTTAAAATTTGATGTTAAAACCACGGATTAGGACTCCTCTTGTTCTTTCACTGTGTGTCACTTCTCTGTTCCTCCTCCCTCTGAATTGCAGTTGCAGGTCATGTGAAGACAGCTCTGAGACTCCTACTATCAGATAACCAGCACAGCCCCAGGCTTCAAAGTAAGGAAACTCTACCAACTTTATTTTATCCTAAAATATTGATAGACAAATTTTGTATCAGTATGTTCTCAGTGGTTTCTTTCCACCGCATCACTGATATCATGAACTGCATGTCTTCTCCAGACTAAATTATTTTTAAAAAATTTAAAATCCTCCAAATGAGCTTTCAGTTTGATTTAGCAGAAGTATGATAGAGGAAATGTTTTTCTGCCTCATCCAGTGGTAGTAGGTTCAAAAAACAAGAAATCAGATCTTCAGGGGTGACCTATGCTTTTCATGGTTTGGCAACACAATTGCTGCAACAATTCTGCATCAGCCACACAGGCTGCTAAAGAGCCTTTGGCCTCCTACTTCCTCAACTTAAATAACTAGTACTGTACTAAGGACATTAAAAAGACATGCCCTAGAAATTCCCTTAGAATAGCCCTCGGAACAGCTCTGAGGGGGGAAAAATATCCTGTATTTATTAGCACCATTTGTAGAGTTCAGTGATATGCAAAAAGCTCCTTGATGGAACAATTTGAAAACACCCTAGAAAAAGAAAGACACAGCCCCACAGGGTAATGAACCCTAGATCCATCTCACCCATCTTTAAACTCTTAAGAGTAGGTTTGTGAAGCTAAACAAGGAGTGTGAAAAAGCAAGCTGAAGCACTGGACCTATATGGTATGCACTGCTGGCTGACTCTCTCTACTCCCAGGTTTCTTTTGTGCCATTCCAACCAGATGTCCCCATGAAATATCTGCAACAGAGAAAGTCAAATGCAAACAGTGTGCAGATGAGTTAGTAACAGGTGAATGATTTAGCAGTACAGTTTCATTTATGGACTCAAGGTGATCACATGTTGACAACAGTCAAAAAAGAGCTCTGAATTCTAGGATCTGAGTTCCCACCTGATGGTTTCTTCTCCAGTGACAAAGGACAGGAATGTACTTTACAAACCTGTATTCCCAAGTATGGGTTCTTTCTCCACTGTACAAGAAGCCATTCCACACACAGAGTTGAGATATTTGAACTAACTTAATATCTGTGCAGAGATGGGTGCTAGGTGATGAATCCACAAAGTTGGCACACCTTCAGCATGACATTTTTATACCTTTCCACGATTAAAAAAAGTCATCTCCTGTATATGTAACAACTTAAATCTACAGTCGTTGGCTTTTCATTCTCTGGTCTCTGTTTAAATATAAAGATACAGTGGAACTGATTTTAGTGTGCATGTTCTAAGAGGAAGGATCTTAAATGAAAAAGGGGCAATGACAACCTATCAGTGAGTGCTTTACTGAGCCAATGAACACAAAAGTCAAGCAAAGTTGTTCTTTGGTTTTATGGTTTAATTTACAGTGTTCTCCTGCTCTTACTTCTTGGGTTGTGGCTCTTGGTTCCTGCAGGTTGGTTATTCCTTCATTTTTCATACATTCTTTTATTTATCCTGTACCACAGTGAATTTTTAACCTTCTCATGGTGCTTTATTCAACAAACCTACATACCTTATTTAAGCACACAAACTTATAACTTCCTACAACCTGGCATCAATCATGCTGTTAGTAATGCACTGGAAGGAAAAATAAAGTACAGCTATCATCTTCCCTTTAGCAAATGGTTGTTCATCAAAATAAAAGGCAGAAAATTCCCTAGAGCAGGCCAGCAACCACCTGCCAGCAGTGCTACACAAGTTTTGTGTCTTGTAATAAGCATAAGAAAGAAACTGTTCCATCTGAGTGCATGAGCAAAACCAGTGCAAGGGGCAGTAGAACGCACTTGCAACATTTCTGTGAAAATATGTAGTAAGCACTTTCTGCTTGAAGCAGTGCACTGCACATCAGCACTGTTCCAGAGGAAGTGGCTGCTGGCTGCTGTCCCCAGAACTATGAATCAAGAGTTAGTTAATCATCCTCCTAAAGTCAGTCACAAGACATTCAGCTGTGGTTTGAATGCCTCAGCTCAGAGATCTTCTTTGAAACCTGGCTGCTAGTTAGGTTATTGCCCTTGCTGATTTTGAAGTCATTTAAACTGAGCAGCAATATTTCATGTAATTAGTTCTACTAACTGTAAATGCAGGGTTTGTAGGATGCATGAATCACTTTTTTTTTTTTTTTTTTGACAAAATCTAGAAAACTATCTGAAAGAGGGACACTATCACATTTATATCACATTTATTACTCTCTGGTTTCAGTTGCCCTTCCTATTTTCCCTGTTCATTATTAAACCCTCATTTTGCAAACCTACTGTAGCAAACCTTTACTCTTTATTTTCTTTTATGTCAAGTGTACCCCTTGTTCCTTTCTCTGGTTTCTATTATTACACAGCAGCGATCATCAATGTGCATGAAGGCAGTCATCAGGTTCCAAGAAACACTCTATTTGCAGCTAAGCTTGTGTATATGCCTGAAGCACTGGTGAATGAATAAATTTCATTATCTTTCATGCTATTACTGTCAGAAGACAGCCAAATGCTGCTTGAAAAAAAAAATTGGTAACAGGTCATGAAAATCCATGAACAGTATTCAGCCAAGCTGGCTAGTGGAGATGCCATGAATGCCTGTAGCTTGGCCATGCAGCTCTCACATTAAATGCTTGGCATTTTCTCTAAGGCAGAGGTAATGGCTTGGGCTCCAGCTGTGACACTATGCTTTTGATAAATCCTTGTGGAAGACTTGGCTCCCAAGTAACATTGGAAGAGATCACATTCCCCTATTATTTTTCCCAGTTTGGGACCACCTATATGAACATTTTTTTGTTTCTCCCTTTATGAATCAAAATGTTAAAGCACTTCCCAGCTCCACCAATGGTGAACTTGCATGATTATATATGAGTTGTACAAGGTCACATGAGGAATTTGTGGCTTAGACAGACCTCCTTCTCCCACTCCCTCCACCCATCCAAATTAGGATGACTTCACTATATATGAAATTGCCATGGAAGCTGTGCTCTGCTAAATACATGGCAGGTATGTGTGTAGCTCTCATTATTGTGAATGTGAATTGGCAGAGCATTCCAAAGGAGGATGTAATCCCCTGAGATCTTACTCCAAATTGTTTTTCAAATATGTTTCAAAAATGATTCTCTCTGCTACATCACTGCACATTTTATCCTAAAACTAAATCATTTTGTCATTATAGTCTTGTCTGGCAGCTCATTCTTTAGAAAAACCTGTGCTCATTTTGATTTTTGAAATAAAACCAGTGATGTCCCCAGCACAGGGAGGACATCAGCCTGTTGGAGCAAGTCAAGAGGAGGGCCACCAAGATGGTTGGAAGGATAGAGAACCTTTCCCACGAGGAAAAGCTGATAGAATTGGAGCTTTTCAGCCTGGGAAAGAGAAGGTTTAGGGGTGACCTAATTGCTGCCTTCCAGTACTTGAAGACATCGCACAGAAGAGATGGTGAAGAACTTTTTACAAGAGCATGTAGTGACAGGACAAGGGGGAATGGATTCAAACTGAAAGAGAGTAGGTTTAGATTAGATATTAGGAAAAAAATCATTACTGTGAGGGTGATGAGGCGTTGGTACAGGTTGCCCAGAGTAGTTGTGGATAACTCATCCCTGGAAGTGTTCAGAGCTAGATTGTGTAGAACTCTGAGATACCTGGTTCAGTGCCCTGTCCATGGCAGGGGGCTGGAACTAGATGATCTTGAAGGCCCCTTCCAATCCAGGCCATTTTGTGATTCTACAAAAAATATTTTAACTGGAAATATATTTTAACTGAAATATATTTTAACTGAAAACAATCTTTCACAGGGGTACCCTGGGATCATGTTCTTGGTACCCTAGAAGTCAGCAGGGCTGATAACTGTGAACTGATTCCAGGTCCATGAGAAAAAGATCGTGTAGCAAATCAGGCACTGAGACCTTCTCAGCAAGGCACATGAACCATAAAACCACGCAGCCCCTGAGATGGCAGTTAATCAGCAGGGCAGCAACAAGAATCTTCACACTTAATTGTTTGCACCAATACCCACGCTGTCTCTTGCTTCTGCAATAGGAATTTAAAATCTCACTGGATTGATATCTCATATTCTCTGTGTACTGGTGAAAGTAAAAAACATGGGAATATCCAGATCAAGGGAGTTTACTGCACAAGCTCTATTTTTAACCATAAAATATATTTTAAAACACACTATCCAAAGAATCATCCACTGTTAACCTTCATAACAGAAAAAGTGGAATCACTAGAAAGAAAAATAACAATTTAGGGA
>VXBB01015061.1:90790-209193 GCA_013399915.1 Illadopsis cleaveri
TTTTTTTTTTTTTTTTTTTTTGTGAGGGCATGCTAGTTTTTTTTTTGTCTGATCCCCATGTTTGCCTGTGACTGCTCAATCTCTGGCTTTGATGCCACAAAAGCACCTGCTGGGTCTGATGGAAGAGGTAGGAACAGGCAGATCAGGACTGTTTTTTTGCATTGGCAGCCTACAATTATACCAGCTAAACCAAACATCAAACTGCAAACACACACCAGGAAAGGGAAATGAGTTACCATTTTAATTGTTTGCCTATTTGAAAGTCGACTGGAAAGCCTCAGTATAATGGATTTTCTTATTTTATTTCAAAATTATACAGCTGTATAGCTATCAGTATTTCTACTTTTCATGGCCACCCAATTTCCCATCTGACCTACACAATGTAAAATCAACTTCCAGGACACAAAATTAATTAAATTTCTCTAATTTGTTGTTTTTTTGGGTTTTTTTCTCCAGCTCCTAACAGAAGAAATAATAGTGTTTTACTATTGGATGTGTAGATATTGAATTATTTCAGGTTTGTAAAATCTTTTACCCTTTGAAGATTAAAATGCTCATATGTACCAAGCACTCAGACACAAAAGCCGTTTGTTTATGAGATGAGATATTTCTGAAAAATGGTATTGCTTTCAGAGACTGCAATTCTGAGAAGGTCATTAAATTTTTTTGGATCTTCATCTTCTTTCAGTGAGCCACAGGGCTGAAGGACTTTCCAAGATGTCACCATCTATTCCATATCAGCTTATGTCTTCCAGTACAGGAATGATGTGGTATAGGGCAATGTTTGTCAACTCTCAGCAGTTCACCCACATCTTTCTGCAAGTGACTACTCCAAAACCTTCCAGCTGACACCTTCTTGATTCCTTGATGCTGTGATATTCTACACAATGAAATACTCAAAGGAAAGAAGATTTTGAAAGTCATGTTTCTTTATACTTAAACTTATTAAGTTCCTGGCAGTTTTGAAGATAACAGGATTTTCATGTTGATTTAATTACAGTGACATTTCTTGTTATTCTACCCCAATCGGAACATTATCTAGATATTTTAATAGTGTCCTAACCAACATGGAATTAACACTGTTATGTTAACAGTCATTACAATAACTAAAGTAATAGTTTCCAGGAAGCCTTCAATAAATTTCCTAAGTTTCTAAATAGGAGAAAAAAAACCCACATAAATTATTATGTTTTTCCAGGAACAAAGGTCTTGTATTTGTGCACATGAATACATATACACACAGGCTATGCAGACAAGTACTCTGTGAATCATCTTTCAGAAAAAGTTGGCAGAAAAATGTCCTCAGTGGACAAAAGCCAGGTAAACTAACTGAAAGGTGATATTTATATTTGACTTATGGAATCGGATTCCATTACGATTTCCAACTTTGCAGTGTGCTGCGGGGAAAAAAAAAAAAAAAANGTGGTTGTGCGGGGAAAAAAAAAAAAAAAAAAAAAAAAACCAAAAAAAAACCCCACAACCCCACAAACCAGACTTTGCTGACATCCTTCTCCAATTTGGATATTTCCACAGCAATTGCAGTGAACAAAGTCTCTTTTCCCCTAATTCAATTATTCCCAGCTCTGTGCTTCAGCAGGATGATTTTCCAGGGGGACCAACACAACAGGTTTGGAGATGTGCTAAAGCCCCACTTGGTGAATTGATCTGCACTTAAGTTATCCTCTATTCTTTTTTCTTTCCCTTTTGTTTTCTGGGTTTTCTACTAAGCTGTATCATTTTGCTGGTGCATCTCCCTATGCTGTACTGCAGACAGGTGTATTACAGTGCCTCAGAGGGATGATACTCTCAGTCAGAGAACTGACCACACCATTAAACCATAGGCTCAGTCTGTGCTTAAATCCCACCCCAATGCTATTTATTGTTTATTTAGGCTTTGGATACTGACAGCAACTTTAGAAAGCAACTTTTTGCCCACTAGAGCCAGTGAATAAAATCATAAAAAAACCCCCAAAAGAATATGAAGAAGTATATGGTTGTTTCTAAAAATAAAAAGTGAATAGAATTAATCCACACTCTTTTTGTTTGTTTTATTACTAATTCCTGCATCAAATTAAATAATGAATTCCCAGAAAAACCTTCAAAACCAACTTTCTGAGAAAAACATTTTTTCCATACAGCTGCAAACTTCAGTTGTTAATTTAGATCCCCTAGAAGTGCTGTACATCAAGCAGTACATACACATCACGCTCATTCTGTTCACAAAATTAACTCACATAATTGCTAGAAACCGTTTAATTGTTTCATAGAGCAAGTGTCTTCCCTCAAAAAACCCTAAGTTTATAGTTGCAACAAATGAATACATATCTACCAACCCTGTAGAAATAGCCAGACCCAGTTTCAATGGGAAGTAAACAAGATGTGTTCAATCACGCGTAGAAGTGTATAGCGCTAAGCTGGCGTAAGTACTCTGCAGTAAAACAAAATGGTCAGATTTTATAGTGATATAATGATCATGTATGAATTAATGCTCTGAAAAATAAGTCTTTGAGTACAGCTCTTCACCTTCTAAAGGCAGGTAAGTAGGACGTTGCTCTTGCAAAGCCAGCTGCAGAACAGCACTTACTGTCTCAGTAACTAATTAATTTCAGAGCCTGCATAGGACCATGCAAATGCTCATATTCTCGCACATTTCCAAAACAAGAAAAGGAAAAGGCATTCCTCAGTTATGATTAGGCACTGAAATCTTTAAAATTATTTCCACTATACTGTGCCAACAGCTTCATCAGAGGTAGGGACAATGACACATCAAGGAAAGTGCAGCAGGGTTTGTAAGGAGATATAATTTTTCTGTTAGACAGATACCACTGAAATAAATCGGTAGTTCTTGTGTGCAAGGATCCTTTTTCTTTAATTTTGTTCACCCTAAAATCAGCTGTGAGCTACTCCAGGCACGTAATCTTTGTTTTTACCCCTGTAAAGTGGAAAACATTAGGTGATAGGGTGATTATTACCCAGGCCATGATTAGATCCCAGACTGGGGAACTGACTTGACTAAATAACAACCACCCCTGGGATTTTTGCTCCCAGAATTCTCTTCAGCCAGTTCGTTTCCCACAGCACTTCACTGTACAGTCACACACCAGTTCTGCTTTTACAGACAGTGATAAGTCAAAGTGGCCAGGATTGCATCTAGAAAAAAAAGGTTTATTTGTCACTATTTGCCAAAATTCTGTTTACAAGCATTCAGCATGTGGTGAACCCATTCTCACATATGTTGGCACCAAAGGAAAATCTGCCTTCTACCCATGCAATTCCTGCTGATTGATGCGAGCAAGGAGCCTTGGACCCTTTGCTGAGCTGATTCAACTCTCTAACCCAGCAAAAAGCTATTCACCTTTTGGAGGGAAGATTTTCACTGTTTATTTTTGAGGGGTTCCTCCCACCCTGAGATAGTGACTTCAATTACCTTACAAATAACACCACTGCATACCATAGCTATCAGGAGGTTAGTAGACCAACCACCCTCTTGGGAACAATAAACCATCACTGACTTGGTTACCCCTTGTCTGACTCTCCTCAGTCTCGGGAGCTTTGTAAAACACTGATGAAGGACAGGTTTAGGGAGGTCATATAAGTGATAAAATTTTGGCTTCAAGAAAGCAATAACAGCGTGACAAACAAAGAACAAGTCCACCACCAAACACAGATGTCCCATCTGATGTGTCTCACACACAGAGTGATACTAATTTAAGACTGTATTTCACTGACAAATCCAGGTATGCCAGTGCTTTGAGACAGTGAGACCTTTTTTCCCATGGAAGTGATTAGCTTAGAATCACTATTGGAGAGAAGGCCCAAGGGAATGCCTTTATTTTACACTGGTGAAATAAGTTATAGCTGAGAAGTAGAATTGGAGTGAACTCAACAGGTCAGACTGCACCAGCTCTGCCTGGTCATAATGACCATGGTACAACCTCTTTATGCAGAATACACCTCTCTTTTCTATAATCTATTGTTACTCTAAGGCAATTACAGAGAAACCCATATGGTTTTGTGCAATGACAGCCTCCCGTGGCTACAAATTGAAACTGAAAATTGAGACTCAAAGCACTGCAGAATGCAAAGGCAGGAGCATCCAACCAGTGTCATGTGGATGCGACAGAGATACCACAGACCTTTTCTGCTCCTGCACATAAAACCTGAAGAACAGTAACAGAGGTTTTTTTCCTAAGGTCATTGGGAACTTTTGAGTTGATCTCTGAAAATGTGGAGCCAGAAGAAAAAAAGTCATCGGTAAGAAAGGCGACAGGATGATAATAGCCACATCTGTATAGAGAGGCTTGATCAGGAACAGTCAGGTGCATGCACTTGTATGGCATGACCAATAAAATGTCCAGCTTGTATGTCATGTCCAGCTACCCTTGCAAAAAACTAACCCAGAAGTATTTTTTTTAATACCATAGCACTACCGGACAACAGAATCTTAGCAAACAGAAACAGCATTTATTTTCATGTCTGGAACACAGAGGAAATTCTGCTTTTCCAATTAATCCAGTGCTTTAGAATCCTCAAAACAATGTCTTAAACAAGTGTTTTCATCTCTTTGTTGCTATGAGTTAAGAGCATCTATTAGCTGGTTGCTTCAAGAATCGGCAGCAAAATGTCAAATTAACCCTTCCCCAAAAGGCTGAGAAGATGGCATAAAAAGAAAGTGATGGTGGTAAAATAATGTCTTACTCAAAACAGTTTAAATTTACTGATGCAATTCCTAATTGCCTGATTTAAATCAATACAAAAATAAATTGGGACACTTACCATTTAAACCTAGTTTAGCTTGTGAGTTATTTAAAGCTACACTTTTGAAAACTGTGATGAGCATCTATGTGTAGATTTATACCAGTTTAACAACATTTATTTTAAATTTATATCCACAGCCAAGCCACTATATCATTTTCATAGCCAAAATTTTCATATTATATGCATTTATTGTTCCCTGGAAGGGGTTATTTTTTATATAGCTCTTTTTTAAATGAGGGTATATTTACTCATTAGCAAGTCTCTTAGCCTTCTTGATTGCACATGTATCTTTGGGGATGTGAAAGCAGGCACGTTTTGCTTTTGGAGAGACAGAGGAAATAGAGCCACTTCCCTGCACACCCAGCCATGTGCCCAGGGTCTCACCGTTCGGTGGAGACATCTCTGTCCCCAATAGCTCCTGTCCCCTGCAACCATTCTGTTTCTTGGACACGCAAGATTTTGCGGGTCAGCAAAGCTTCCACTTTCCGAATGGGTTTTCTGTGCTTTTTGTCAACTGCTCATGTGTACAAGGGTCTCAAAGGGAGTGCTGGGTGCTGGGGATACATCCCGAGTAGGGTTCGTGCGGCGTGGTTTCCTGGCTGTGATGCGCGGCTGCCGCGGAAACTCTGAGTCGCTTCGTGCTGCTAAACCCATGGCGAACAAGAGGCCTCGTCCTCCAGAGCAGCAAAACGTAGGCCTGCAGTGACACCGGGAAAGTGCCCTGTGGGCGACTTGCCGAGCCTTGGGGTTGGGCAGGGGGGCTGGGCAGGAGGATGCCCTTTGGGGAGGTGGATGGGTTTTGGGGAAGAGGATACCCTTTGTGGGGGAGGACGCCCTTTGGTGAGGTGTATGCGCTCTGCAGAAAAGGACGACCTTTGGGAAGGACACCCTGCGGGGAGGAGGCCTCGCCGGGGCGGGCCCGGGGGCGGGGAGCGGCGGCGGCCGGGCGCGTTCGGATCGGTGCGGCGNGGCCCCGGCCGGAGCCCTCCCCGCGGAGCCGCGGGCGTGCCAGAGATGTTCCCGGGAGCGGGGCGGGGGCAGCGGCCGCTCCGTGCCCGGAGCCCCCGGAGCCGGCATGGGCGGGGGGAGGCTGTTTCCTGCGCTGCCGCAGTTCTACCTTCGCGTGCGGTTTTGTTTCTCTTGTTTGTTTCGATTAGGACTTGACTAGGCCTCTCCATGAGCCCCATGGCTCATGCTGGCTCATTGCCCCTCTCCCACAGGTGCCTTCGGGCTAGGCTCTGCCTGCCCGGGCTGTGGCTGTTCCCAGCAGGAGAGGGTGGCAGTGCTGGTGACATCTGGGCACCTCCTCGGAGGCTGTCAGAGCTGGCAGTCGAGGAAGCCCGACAGCATCCAGAGAGATGGAAATACCACTTTGCTCGAGGGGATAATAGTAGTGGGGAGTTACTGTTTAGTGATCGTATGTCGGTGTCATTTTAAAAATAGTAGACGCTTTGCATTTTTCTGTGTCATCTGCTTTTGATCAGAGGAGACAAGTGGCAATACCAGCAGTGGAGGTGAGGTACGTGGTAGGTTGGAGCACTGGTGTGGAGGAGTGTAGGGTGGATGATGCCTTATCCCAGATGTTGTAGAGGAAGAGTTGTCATTTCAGACACAGTGTCTGAGTGATACAGCATCCAAAACCTTTGTAGATCTACATCAAATTGTGTTTAGATAAGCTGGTGTTTCCCAGTCACAGCTGTTCGGTACTGCTGCTAATAAAATGTGCAGATACTGTCTAGCAGTGGAAAAAATGAGCATGTAGACCCACTGACTGAAGTGAAGGTCCTGAAGTGTCTCGATGCCCTTTTGCAGAAGACTGTATTCAACTAGTGTATTTTAGCATCCTCAAGAATAAAATAAATATTACAACATCCTTTATACTTTTTTTTTGTATTATTTTTGTCTCTTTGATACAGTAATAGTGCCATAATGTTTCTTTCTTTCTTTTAGGGCCTGTGGAGAAAAAGGTGGTTGTCAATCTTCAGAAGCTAGATGTCGCTCAGGATAGTCTGGGCAACTATGGTTTCTTCACTTTGATTTACAATCAAGGCTTTGAAGTTGTGATAAATGACTACAAATGGTTTGCATTTTTTAAGGTGAGTTAACCCGATGTGTTGTACACCACTGGCTGTTGCCAAAATGTCCTGTAGTTAGGCTACCCTTCAGTCTCTGCGTGCCACAGTGGATCAGTTCGGACACTTGTTTGTCTTTGGCTCCAAGGTTTGCTTGAAATACCAGATAAAGGATTTCTTCTTTTCTTGTGTTGAACATAAGGAAACAGTGATCAGTGGTTGGGTAGGGAGCAGAGAGAGGGAAGAAGTACTCCACACTGGCCATTATCTGAAAAATTACAGATGCTGCTACTTTCCCATCTGGGCATGCTTAAAGCAGTTGCAGGCCTTAATGAAACTAACTTTCTTGGAAGCCTGTAATTTTTTTTTTTTTTGACCCTGTGTGGATCCAAATCAAATTGCAAATACCATTGCTTTTATCTTTCCTTTACAGATGTTGTCAAATACATGGAAACTTTAGAGTTATCTATCCTTGATGGAGGATTTTTGGGACCTATAAATTTTATTTCAGAATACTACTCTAATATCTACAGAACCTTTCTGCTGCCTCTAATTATTCCTTTGAAATAATACTGTTCTCTTCAGTCCCTGTTAATGCCTTCAGGTCAAGCTGAAAACAGTGATGGTATGCAGGGGTTAGACAGGAGAAAACAGTCTTGTTAGGAGTGCTCTGCTGCTGTCCTGATGAGTGACATGATGAATCTGAAGGGTGGTTTGAAGTAATCTCTGCAGGATGGCTTTACTACCTGGAAGACAGATGCTTTGTGCAGCAAGGCTTCTCAGCTGGTGAGTGCAGCCCTGGGCAGGAACAATGAATGTGATTTTGGTTCTTTCAGGAAGCATGATCTTGTGTCTGACTTTGGATGAGTCAACAGTAAACATTCAGGCCTTGTCCAGGCATAAAATCTCTGAACTTTGGGTAATACTAAGGAGGGTGAAGAAATAATTTTTGCTCTAAATTACCTTTCTGGGAGCCATGGTAGATGGTTTATTTTACAGCAACTATTTTAAAGTCTGTGTTTAGAGGTGTTAACAAAAGTGAGTGATCCACTCTTTCAGGAGAACTGGAATCCTTACTGAACAGAAATTACATAGAAGGCTTCAGTTTAACTGCAGCCTCCTTGCAGCTTCCATCTGTGCTGATTTGGGCTCATGTAAGGGAAAGGACTGTATAGACTGTTTAGCACAACTACTGGGGAAGTTATAACTGGAAATTTTTAAAATAAGAATGCAATTTTTAAACAAGACAGGGTCTTGTACTTGAGCAGAAGCAAAGTATGAGAGAGAAACACCTGATGGACATTGCCATGATATGCACTCCTCATAGATTTGGCAGGTGATACAGCAAAAACTACACGGACACTGAAGGGTAATCTAATTGAGCAGAATTACTCTGAAACTTCTGAGGCAGGGACATGTCTCTGAGGTCACCTGCAGCGGGAGGACCTTCTTCAAAAGGGGCAGGAATTGCTGCCTCCATGAGGACAGCGGGGCACTGTATGCTGTAGTGTTGTCCATTAACTTGATTTTGAGGTGTTACGTCTGGCTGGGAGAATTCAGCAGTCATTGTTGGACTCATCTGAGGAGAATATAGTTGAACTAGCAGAATTTGAGCTGGTATTTTACACTGAAATGCAGAGTTGCTTTACAACCCAATATGCCAGGCAGTAAAAGAGTTGCTGGTTATCAAACAAATTCCTGAGTGTGAGGAATTTAATCATAGAAACAATGTGGCCTGCTCTTGGGTATAGATGGATCTGTTGCCAACTTGAAGACAGCTGAGAGGCACTGAAGGCTGCTGCTGTCCATCCCTTGTGAAATAGGTCCGCAGAAGATGAGCACTAAGTCAAGTGACTCATAAGCACTGATGTCATGTATTGCATTGATTTCATGTATTGCATTGATTTGCAAAAGTACTCTTAAAATAACATACCAAAACTGTTACAGAGTAATTTAAGCTGAAAGGAACTTCTGGTGGTCATCTGATTCATCTTGCTGCTCAAAACAAAGTAGGTCAAATATACACCTGAGCAGTAGCAATACACAATAGCTTGCATTTTATTGCCATGAATGTGTCTCAGCCCTTTGTAAGCTAATGGATTAATTCTTAGTTTTGAAGTTGGCTTAAGTATTAAGAAATAGCAAGCTTGTTTGGGACATTGCTCAGTAATGGGGAATTCATCAGCAAGACATATTTAATTTAAAGACTTCTTTCCTTAAACACCATAGGGAGGATTAGAGCCCAGCTCTGTCACTGTCTCTAATAATTTTGCTGCTGTAAAAAGAACAGATTACCAAGATGCAAGTGTATTGCTGACAATCACGAGGAAATACCACAGCACTTACTAAATGCATTTTTTGCTGCAGACAACTACTTGCTGTTATGGAGCAAGAACATGCAATGTGTCTATCTGCAAAACTCCCAATTTCACAACTGTCAGTGGGCATTTGGAGGGAGGAAGTGGTTCCTTACAAACTGCTTGACCTTGTGACATATTTAACTGTGCATATCTGTTCACTTTTAATCCAGTAAATATTGCATTACATATGAAAGAGAAATACAACAAGTCTGAGATTGAGCAGAGGGAGGATTTGCCAGGTACAATGAGCAGCAGTATTTAAGCCGATACAGGACTTGGTGAGTTTCAGGCATAGAAGTGGCACTTCTGCTAATTGAACCTCCAATGTATTTTTTCCTAGTGTTAAAGAATTAAGCTGTTAATTACTGACAGGAATGCTGTGGGCTTGTCTAAGTGGTGGCTTTATCAGAGCTACTGCACTCTGTAGATAGGGACATAGCCTGTCTGGCTATGCATGTTTCAAAGAGTTTTTAGTAGCTTTTTTTTCCTGTGGTTTACTGAATCAAAGGAGTGGATTGAGTCATCTTATCAATTCTACTTTTTCCACAGTTTACTTTAGTATCTGAAGTAAAGATGTTCTAACAGTGTTTTTTTCTAACTATTATTGTACAAAGAATTAAAGATTGCCAAATTAATGGTAGCATCCTACTGCATTCTTGCATTCTGTATTCTTGCATTCTGCTTCAAGCACAAAATAACTTGTTTAATGTGTGCTTCTGAAACATCCCTGTACTGAACTTGGATGTGAAGTTAGTGTACTTACTCTTGGCAGAAGCTTGATCATGTGCTTCTGCAGGATGATACAAGGATTCTTTAGGGTTATGCAATATATATAAAGCTCTAAAGATGGGGGTTTTTTTACCCCCAAGGGATGGCAAAAGAAATAGGAACAGCATAACATAAAAAACTAGAGTGAGGCTGAAAGGAAAGTTGAGGCCAACTTGTTTCAATTACTTGATGCCTTTGAGGTATTTATTTATTTATTGTTAAGACTACCACTTTGAGATGAGACAGTCTCATAAGTTTCTCACTGTTTGTCCCTTAAGCGAAGTGGTTCTACTTCTGACTCCAGAGATGTTCTTTAGCAAATACCAAAAGTCTGACATTTTTTCATACTGAAATGTTACAACTACTTCAGAAAAAAAAAAAAGAGATAGATTTTAGAATATTTCACCAGTCAAGTTACTAATCTTTTCCAAATTGACTTGGTGACATCTTTGTCATATCTTTTTCTCTCTTCCCCAGTGCTCCCAAATTTGGTTAAAATCAAGGACTGCTATTCTGAAGCAAACAGCCTAGATAAGTGACAGCAGTTAATGTTTAAGTTTTCAGGATATGGAAAAAAAAGCCCAGACCTGGATGCATTTCATTTCATGTTGTTAAAATAGAAGTGCTAGAGTTGCTAATGCTATTTAATCACTGCAAATCACTTGAAAGTCAGCTTTTAACCTGTCTAATTTAGGCTTGCTTAACTGGCAGTGAGCAACTGCTGCTTTCCTGAAGTGTAATCTGAAGGCACAAAACCCAGAATTGCAGAATATTTTGTGAAGAAAATCCACCTGGAGTTGATATTGGCTTGCATTTTATATTGGGTAGCAAGATGCAGTAGTTTGTTCTGGGAACATCATCTACATCTATTTTTGTATAGTAGGGCATCTGCAAGTCTGCAGCTCTGTTTTCATTGAGTGTGTGCTTCCCATAGTAAAATGCATAAGCATACTTGTAAATTTGAGAGATAATTCATTCCACCAGGTTTAGTGTGTAGGATAGTCCTGCCTCCTGGAACTCAGGCTGGCTTATTGCCCAGGCATTGCTTAAATTGAGAACAATACATTTCAAAGAGGATGGGACAGCTGCCTCTCTATGTGGCACTGCTGAATTCCCGTTAAAATGCTGTGACTAATAAAGTCTTCATCCTTTCTTACTTTCCTCTTAGTGAGATTAAAGATTTTAAAAAAGGTTTAAACAGTTAAGGTTTTTACTAGGACTAGAATTGAACATGCAGTTAGATTATGTCATGATGACCAGCACAGGAGAGACTGTATTAAAAGTATACTTCACTGAAAAGCTTACCTGGGTTCAGACAGCAAGCTTTGAAGTTTAGCTACGTGAAGTCTTTTAAGGTTAATGTTGGCATGGCGTGGCTAAATTTTGGCATTGGGCAAAAACACATGAGTTGTCAGGATTGAGAAAAATGTGCATTTGAAACAGAATTAAATTTTACTGTTTTCAAAGCTCAGAATTGGAACTATGAATATAGTTTGGGTGCCTTTCTAAAGGAATTATCCTAGATTGGTCAGGTCACTGGATAGAGTTAATGCTGCAGATGTGAGCATTAGCTGATGAAATGATCATGTGACACAGCAGCAGGGATTTAACTCAAAAATGAAAACCATCTTTAAAATCTGCAGAGAAATGCATTCATGCAGTTGTCCAGCAGCTGCTGGTGAGCACAGCTGTATGGCTGTTACCCTTCATGAAGGATGCTGTTCTGGGGTGGGCTCTGTGGATGTTTTGAGTCCTGTGCTGGCAGCTTGTGTTGAGTCTGCCATTGTAATTCACATCCACCTGAGTCAGCTGTTGCTTGTGCAGTGGTGCCATATCCCTGCCTTGTGACTGGCTGTTAGTTGGGCAGGTGTGCTCATAGTCGGTCCTCTAAAACCAGTACAGTCAAATTTCCTAGATCTCATCTGTCAGTCCTTTACTAGTAAAAATAAGAAATGCTGCATTTCCTAGCAAAGTTGTTTTAGCAATGATTTTATGGTGTACCTTCTGGTAAGCAGCAGACATCATTGTTAGGGCACTGATGAGATTTTTTTTAAAGGCTTGTCTGCCACTTCTCTACATCAGTGGCTCTCTATTAAAAATCAGAGGGAGGTAAAGCAAATTGTGACCTTATGTAGGTATATTCTCATTTCCTAGATACATTGTTTTTTGGAGTTGAAATTCCCTTTATCCAAATGTCACTCATGTTATGGTCTCAAAGTCTCCATGCCCACTTTTCGAAGTCATTTCAGTAGTAGCTTAGTCTGGCACTCTACAAAAAGGTAGCTACAGAGGACTTGAATTGCTTAATTTTAGGCTTCTACATAGACTATCTGAAATTGGCTTTTATGTCTTTTTTATATTGAAGTATTGCTACTGGCTGTCCCATCACCTCCTTTCTAATTTTGTTGATACATGTGAACTGAAAGAACAGTGCAAGAAATTCTCTACATTCACTTTTCTGAAAGATAAGTTGCACAGATGGTGTGAATGCTATTCTGCTTATCTCTCTATGTCTTTAAAAAAACAATGAATTTTATCTCTGGAAAGGGAGAGGGATTTCTAGGGGAAAAACATGGGTTTTGTTGTTTTAATTTGCTAGTTAGCAGATAACTCATTGGCTTTTTTTCTGGGAAGATAAACCTCAAATCTCTGTTACTTGTTTTAATTCAGATTAACACAATGCAAGGCAGGTTTGTTCCAGGAAGCAGGCCTGTTCCTCTGATAATCTTTAGGTATTCAGATTGAAAGCAAATGCTTATTGAGAATGGCTGTACTGTTTTAATCTGGAAAATTAAAATTTAGATAGGAAAAAATAAAAGCAGGTATTAATATCTGCAATCATGTAGAGACAGAAGAGTGATCTCATAGTAAATTAGATGCAGAGTCACTACCTGTTGTTTTTGGAAATGTCTGAAATTCTAGTTTTGCTGTTGTGAAGAGGGTATTTCTCAAAAGTCATCTCTGGACCTTGCCTTTGGTTTTTGGACAAGTGTGGTTATTTCCCACATTGCACAATCTTGCACAGTGAGAAAGGAAGAATAGAACAAGGAAACAGCTCAGCCTTCTAGTGCCCCCACTCTGCTCCAGCCAGCAAACACACTTACTGGGTGTAATATGTTGCCTCTGCATCCTCCAGACTGGGGACAAAGGTAATTCCCATTGTTCCAAAACAGTCAGAAGATTAACCTTTAATTTTATTCTGCTGATCGATAAACCTAATTATTTCACTGTAAGTTCTTCTTCAGATTTCTCCCAAAACCTCAACATAGTCACAAACCACCCAGTCTCTTTAATTAATCTTTTCCATTTTGGAGCATTTCCATCACTGTAAGCCACCACCTTCTTTAGTAAAGAAGCTGAGCAAACATTTTGTTGACACATAGTTACAGAATCCCTCTATGTTTGTACATGTGTAGCTCAAATACGATGAGATTTAATGAAGTTTTCTTGGACTAGGAAACTTGAATTCTTTATAGGTGATTTTTTTATTTTTTTGTGATGAGAAGAGTAAAGTTGAAGCCTTTGTTGCATGGGGTTTTCAGGTGCCTTTGTGGTGTAACACAAAACACTACAACCTTACACAAAACACTTTAACCTTAAAAGATGAGTAATGAGTAAAGAGCTACACACACCCCCACAGTGAGACATTCTATTGTCAGAGAATTGCTAATACAGAAAATTTATGTAGCTAGGCAAAATGTTAGTGGTATCTGTTGTATGAAGACACTTTTTGCTGAATATATTATTGCTCCTCTTCAGTGGTAAAATGAAGTCTTGTGTGGCTGAACAAGGAAGTATTAAGACTCAGGACTTGAAGCTTTAGTGGCAGTCTCTGCTGCCAACTTTAAATGAGCTGTTCTCAAGAGATCATCATTTCTTACTGTCTCATTTTGATAGTTCCTGTCAAATTGTTTCTTGATGCTTTACCATCACAGCTCAAACCTAAAGAAGTGGCTGGAAGTTTCATCTTTAGTTTTGACTTGTGAAACAATAACACTGCATAAATAGTACATAAATTTTGAAACAGAAATAGTACATGTCTTCCTATGAGGTTACTGGGTGACAAACTTGCCATCCTCCCTGTGTTTGTGTCTTACTTTCTTAAACTTCTGTGACAATCCAGAGTTAGCTTGACTGGTCACACACAGTGTAAGAAATCTCAGGGCCTTGAAGAGAAGGTTGAGTACTAGGAGGTGTTTCACATCTTGCTAAGAAAGTAACTGTTGCACCCAAATGATTAGGACCGGTTAGTTGATACTGATATGAATGCATACTTTGTTGCTAAAAGTGCAAGTCACAACCCAATTGTCTTTTGCAGCTATTTGGTAAAGAGCAGTTTCTTTCATCTTCTTAACCTCTGGAGTGTGTTTGGCCACTTCCTGTGAAACACAGGCAGGAAGAAGCAGCTGTGAGTGGGTGGGGAACTATGGCTATGCTAACAAATGCATCTGCTCAACACAAGCATAACTTCTTCACATTACAGTACAAAAAGGAAGGCCAGAATGTAACCAGCTACTGTAATGAGACCCTGCCAGGATGGGTGCATGATGTACTTGGCCACAACTGGGCTTGTTTCACAGGACACAAGATTTCTTCATCTCCGTCCGATGTTCACATCCATGAGCTCCCTCTCCAGAAGCCCAGGGGAAGGTAAGCAACAGATAAGTGACCTTTTACTGGAATAAAATGATTCATAACAATGCTTGAAGTTTTAGCTAAAATTGTAAGAACCAATTCCAGTACATTGGCAAAGTTAGTGCAAATAATAATGTTGGAAGTAAACCTGAATGTACAAGGAGAGAGGAGGGTTTGCCTGTTGCCTCACAGTTTCTCCTTCAGTCTGTGGTGAAGCCCTGTGGTAAAACTGGCATGTCTCAGGAAACTGGTTATATCTAGTCTGTCTCAAGTTTTAGAAACCTTGCTTTGATCCAATAATTCCATGTTTCTTTATCAGTACCAACCAGAAGACACTTCCAGAGTTACATATTGAATTTAGAGAACACTTTTAGTTTCAATCCCAGTCCTTTTCTTACTGGTTTATTTGGTTCCTTTTGTTTGCAGACTCTCCCACAGACGTTACGTGCACAACTTCGACTTTGTAAATGCTATCAATGCTCACCAGAAGTCATGGAGAGCAACAAGATATGAGGAGTATGAGAATTTTGCCCTGGAAGAACTAACAAAAAGAGCTGGGGGTCTCTATTCCAGACTTTCAAGGTAATAAGACACTTTGTTCTGCAATAAACCCCACTGCTGCCAAGAGTCTGCTTGTATTTGTCCTGGCTCTTAGCTGTATTTAGTTCAGATGTTTAATCAAGTTTCAAGGCTTCCCAGTTCATGTTCATGGGGTGCAAACATATTTTTCATTTGAATGATTATTCTGAGCATCTGTTGTCTCAAGCAGTTGGCACAAATAGAGTCACCTACCCTTTTGTCTTGCCCAGTAACTCGCTGCTGAACTCATATTTGGAGGGAAGAACTGGGAATAGTCTCAGTTATCATCTCACTGACCTGTCTGCTCATCAGCTCTTTCCCAGAGTCAGGAGTTTCTGCTTGTGCTTCATCTCAGTTCTGCTGGTTGGTAATTGCAGTTGAAAAGCTGTGAAATGCTCTCTGCTCCTAAACATGAATATCAAAGATTTCTGAGGGAATTCCCTAGTTACTTTGATAATTTGCCATGCCTACAACAAGAATCCCCTGGCAGGAGTAGAGTGTCTCAGTGAATGCTACTTTGCTTTTCCCTGCTGGGAAAAGGCTGATTCTGTCCCTTCAGAGATCCATCTCACTGGGTGAAGGTGCAATTTCAGTGAAGAAGCATGAAAGTAGCCCTGAGAATGCCTTCACAGTCTTGCAGATTACTTAGCTGAGAGTGGTAATGGGGATGGGTGCATCATCCTCTACAAAATTTGAGAACTAGAGTTTTTTTGATCTAAAGATTTCCTTCTTTATAGCTTTCTTACCTTCTTCATAGTTTTGCTTTTTCAGCTCTCGGTATTTCTGTGAGTAAGAATGCTACTTACTTTTCCAAACTGTGGCAATCATATGTTTGTTGAAGAAGGTCCTACTATAAAATAAAAATTCTGATTTGCATGGAAATACCATGCAGATTATGGTTTCATTGTATAGATGGAAATCACCTTGTAGATGATCTTAAATACAGTAACCTATTTGGAAGCTCTCTGCCACCCATGCAGTACCATAATAGTATTTGGTTGGCCCTCTCCTGCTTTCAAAACAGTGTCTAGTGTGAATGTTGAATGAGGAAGCTCTTGTCTTGCTGATATGAGCATCACTTGGCTGCAGGTGGTAGATGAGGACAGGTAACATTCAATACTTCTTCAAAAGCCACAGTAAAAACTTGCTCCAGAGAAATCTCCAGGGCAAGTGGGACTGAAGTTAGTGAATTGTCAGTGTAAAGCCATACCTGTGCCTGAAGTGAAACTGTAGTTGTTGTCAGGCAAGATGGTTTCTGCAGTCAGATATTCTACGTACTTTGTGATTGCAGTAAAATAACTGTTGCAGAACTGTGTTGCTATAATCTCTGAGAGTTACCTCAGCACTTCAGATTGGTGCAAAAGTACTTGACCTCAACAGCTTGTGGATGTTAAGGAAACTTGCCTGCTGGACCAACCAGGAGCCACTATGGCAGTCACACTCTCACCACCTGAGCTGGGACTGAGGCCCCTTTGCAGCTACACCCCACACTCACAGACACACCGGGATTCCTTCCCATAGCAGAGTCTCAGATGTCCAGATCTTTAAAATAATTTAATCTTGGTGCAATAACTAAATAGTAAAACAGCAGTTCAAACTGGGTCCCTCTAAGGAGGGATCCCAAACAAAGGAGCTCCTGGGCTTTTATAACCCCAGCCTTAAGTGTGGGAAAGTCTGGGGTCCTCTCTGAGTGTCCTGTTGCCACAGGCCCCTGCTCCCTTTGTTACACAAAAGGATTTTGCCACCCAGAACTCACTTTGAAGCTCACGCTGCAACTTGCAAACTGAACTACCTGCAATGCATGTATTCCTCAACAGTGGATAGTTAATAATATAGTTCCCTCAGGGAGCAATTTGAGTAGGACTTAAATCCTGCTCAAGCTTATCTCTTCATATTGACACCCATTCAGTTTAGATGGAGACTATTTTAAATTGCATAGTGTGAAGCAAGTCCAGCTAGTAGAAGCCAAAGATGAAAACTGTTATGTAATTGTTTCCTTGCCTAGAGTGTGATACGTTTCTCAAAAGAATTTTCTCCTCTTTAGACCAAAGCCTGCACCTCTAACACCTGAATTACTCAAGAAAGTTTCAAGCTTACCAGAATCCTGGGACTGGAGAAATGTGAATGGTGTCAATTATGTCAGCCCTGTTCGGAATCAAGGTAAAAATGAACAAATAAAACCTCTGAATTCAATGTTCTAGAGCTCCTTTGATGTAGTTTGTAATTTACTGCTAATGAGAAGGTTTTGCCTAATGTCTTGCAGCTGACAAATTGCACCTTTACTGTGAATAACCCGTGGAAACTGGGTGGAGTCCTGGGTAACAACGCTCTACTGAAATAGGTGGTGGTACTGGCTTGTCCAGACAGTGCTGGCTTGCTGGAGTGAAAGCCAATTACCACAGTACCCTGCATAAACACAGCTGTCAGGTTTTGTCCAAACAATCTTACCCGTGATTTTTTGCACACTGACTGAACTGATGTACATTTCATTTTTTCCCTGATTTCTTTTGATGGCAAATTATCATGCAGCTTTAATGAATTAACCCATGAAAATTGTTTATACTGCCTCCAAATCTTATCACCCAGATTAATTCAGGTATTACTTAACTGGCTGGTTGCAAGAGGAGATATTAGTCACTATGAAAATTGCAGACAAAGATAAAAATAAAATACTGGTAAGAACTTAAAAAGGATACCATGCAGATAGGTGTTGATTCTGTAGGGAGTGTTTATAGCACTGTGGTGTGAGATGCCTGAATTACATGTTTATATAATGGAGGCCAGGAGTGAGCTCTGTTAACGTGTCCCTTCCCTGTGCCGCCATAAATTTGCATCTACTGGTAGGTATCTGGTGGCAGCTTTTGGGGGAAAGAAACATAACATTGGCATGGTAGGGAAGGGATGACTTAAATCACCAGGCCCTCATTTTTGGCTTAGTTATTCTGGCAAATTCTGCCAGCTGTACTCCTGGTAGCAGAAGCAGCATAGGAAGGCTTGTGGAATATCTAGCTATGTGGAAGTACTGGAAGATGGCAACAGGAAATTATTATGGTCCTATGTAGGTGTGCGTCCTGTACTTTCTCCTGGTGTGAACTATGAATGTCCCAAGGACTCTTTTATCTTCCAAACAATTGAACACTCAGTTCAGACTTACACTTTTTCTGTTATGTTGCATCAAAATTTCTCTAAATGAGAATTAGTCTGTTGTTTCCAATAAAAGAGCTTCCTACACTTTTTATGTAATCTGAGAGTCCATGCTGAGTATTTTAAATGTCTGTAGAACATGCATTCTGCTCCATCAAATTAGAATTTTAGCTTTCAGGCTTAAAAAAACCCCTGAAACCTACAAAAGAGGTCATTCTGTGGACTTTATAAATACCACTGTGGTAACAGGAAAGAAATTTAGCAACCGATCCAGCAGACTTCAGACTGAAATGGCTGCTTGAATTGTGTTTTTCACATTTTTTGCACACACAATACAACAAAGTGTTCTGCAGTGTGGCCCATCTCAGATGCTGTGACTGTACAGTGAGTGGGAGGCATCTTCCACTGCTTCACTTTGCCCTGCTGGAAAAGAGTGTTACTGTTCAGGCTGATTGTGTCCCTTCTCTTCAGAGATGCATCTCACTGAGTGAAGGTGCAATTTCACGAAGTCTTGCTGTTGTAATAGCTCTGCTTTTATACACCTACACAGTTCAAGGGACGGTATTTTGTTTTGTTCCTCAAGACTCCCTCCTTTTCATAGCTCTGCAATATTTGATATTCCCACTGTCAGGAAACAAAAGGAAATCTTGCACCTTGATGACAATCAGCAGATAAAATAGGACCACATCCAAGTAATTGTTCTTCCTGTGAGGCTTTTCATTCCATTTCCAAAGGCTTTTAATGAGTGGAAGGAAGGTCCTAGAGAGTGAAGAGACCTAAATCTAGAAGCAATACTAAATTTTCATGCAAAAGTAAGAAGACTTAACTCTCTGTCAGGAAACAGAAGGGAAATTAAGGCACCTTTGAAAAGCCAGTGTACAATTACATACCCTTGGGAAGCAAGGAGAGTGGGGATGAATCCACTGTTTCAAACATGCTATTTATACAACTATTCTCTTAAAAGTCAGTTATTTTAGGGGTAGCTGTAGAGGTGGAATATTTTTTCAACTGGAAATTACAGGGCTAAATCCATTGGTAGGTTGAAATAAGAACAATATTGTCAGCATTTACTTCAAATAGTTCATTGCTCCTTAGCATATGTGCTCCATAAAGGGTAGCTAGAGCCTTCTCAGCCCTGCTAATGCTGTCTCTGAAGGTTCATTCTGAAGGAATAGGGTAATTGGATAGCTCTTAAATGCTACTGCTGACAAACACTGGAGCAGTACTTTGCCTCTTATTCCTGAATAAGCTCAGTGTTCCCTGGGAAATTGTTAGAAGTGGGTTTTGAATTGCATGCATAAAAACTAAATGAAGATTTAAAGTTTTTTCTCTATTTGTGTTCAAGTTCTAATCACTGTGTGGTAGGTTTTAACTCTTTTCAGTGAACTTCAGGAATAGATGTACCTGATGGCAGGTGAGTAGCCTTGTTTATGTTACTGACTGCTCCTTGTGGTTCCTTTTTCTCCCCTTCTCAGGCTCGTGTGGCAGCTGTTACGCATTTTCCTCCATGGGCATGCTGGAAGCAAGGATACGTATCCTCACAAACAACACTCAGAAACCGGTCTTCAGTCCTCAGCAGGCTGTGTCTTGCAGCCAGTATTCTCAGGGTAAGGATGCTGGTGTATATAAAGACACCTTTCAAGTAATAATAATGCTAGAGAAGGAGGCTAGTTTGAAAGTTTCCATCCCTTCCCCATCACACACAAGTTACTTTTTTAATGGGGTATTTGGT
Source organism: Illadopsis cleaveri (assembly GCA_013399915.1). Taxonomy (NCBI): domain Eukaryota; kingdom Metazoa; phylum Chordata; class Aves; order Passeriformes; family Timaliidae; genus Illadopsis; species Illadopsis cleaveri. Next base: position 110,839 of record VXBB01015061.1, read on the forward strand.
AGGCTGTACTTTTAGTACTTTATTTGAAATGAAAAAATAACAAAAACAGAGTTGTCAGCCCACTTCACTTCAGCAGTGGGACTGAACAAGGAGAAATCACCCTTATGCTCAGGATGTTACTGGATTTTACATCTACCTGTGAGATGGGAAATATCTAAGGAGTAGGGCTCAAAATGTAGTTGATTACTATGCTTACCTAGAAAGAATGGAACTAAATATTCTTCCAGTGGCATATTCAGAGGGACGGGGAGATGAGCAAAAAGCAATGACTAAAGCTTTCTAGAGGACTGTATCCTCGTTAGGACAGATCCTTGTACTGCATGTTACTAGCTGTTCTTTCTTTCTGACAGGGATTGTCAGGAGCAATTGGATGAGAAAGGGTCCAAGTGTTAGTAGTCCCACTATAGCTCCCACAGATGTGAATTCTGCCTTGTGTGTTTCAGAAAGCTGACTGTAGCTAACTGGAGTATTAGGATGATCTGAGTCACTGAAGTGTGTTCAATACTGTATCTGAAAGAATTATGAAAGATTTAAGTGGGAGAATCTCCCACCTCAAATAATAAAATTTCCAAGGGAAGAAGCACTTTTTTTTTCTTGCTTTCTTTTGTTAAGGTTGTGATGGTGGCTTTCCATACCTCATTGGTGGAAAGTATGTTCAAGACTTTGGTGTGGTGGAAGAGGACTGCTTCCCTTACACAGCCCAAGACTCTCCATGCCTTTTCAAGCGCAGCTGCTACCACTACTACGCCTCTGAGTACCACTATGTTGGTGGTTTCTATGGAGGCTGCAATGAAGCCCTGATGAAACTAGAGCTTGTTCTGCATGGCCCAATGACGGTTGCCTTTGAGGTTTATAATGATTTCATGCTTTATAAGGAGGGGATCTACCATCACACTGGGCTGCAAGATGGTTTAAATCCTTTTGAGTTGACCAATCATGCTGTCTTACTGGTGGGCTATGGTAAAGACCCAGAAAGTGGTGAGAAATTCTGGATTGTGAAGAACAGCTGGGGCACCGCATGGGGAGAAGATGGCTACTTCAGAATCCGCCGTGGCACTGATGAATGTGCAATTGAAAGCATTGCAGTGGCTGCAACTCCTATTCCAAAGTTGTAATATAAAGGTCTTCATGCAGTGCCTTATCCTGAGCCATAAGAACATACTGAAGGTTGAAGCTTCTCGTTAAAATCTGTCCCCTAGCTTGGAAACGAGGCTTTAAGGAATTTTTCTACAGTAGAGCAGTTTCCATATGTGAGAAGGTAAACACTGTTAATTCTGCTCTGTGCACGGGAGGCTTCCTCTCAAGTCTGACAGTAGATCACCCAGAAGGGCTGTTTTGGTAACAGTGGTGATTAGTTACTCATCATTGGATACACCTTCAGTTACCAGTTGCATTTTTTTCCATGGGCAATCTTGACCTTCAGATCTCAGAGGGAAATGTCTGCTATGATAATCCATAACTGCTTTGAAGGGACACTGTAGTGCCTTATTTCTCAGAAATCAGGAAGTCACTGCAATTTGGAACATCAGTGTGTATTGGGGAGGGAATGAGCAATTATGCTGATGAAATAAAGTTCTAAAGCTCTAAGTGTCCTGCAAAAACTGCATGTCAAATCCTTATGACAATAAAAATCAATTCTAAGTTTCAGGCTCTTACTAAATACTCTAGTTCTGGATTTTTTTGCTGTGCTTCACAATTGATCATTTCTCCTATAGGAGTTTGTATTTGTGGAAGAAGTTAGTTCTTTTGGTGATCTATGAGCTTTGAGCTTCCTGTCAAGAACTTTTTACTTCAGCAGAATCTAAACTGATGGTAAAGAAGGATGAGAGGGCAGAAGAGCTAATAATCTTGCATCTGAAGCTGAGATTATCACAGCAGCATCAAGCAAGTTGTCCAGAAGTGCAGTAGTCCTTGCTGTGGATGTAGGACAATTCATTGAGTAATTTGCTAATTCCCCAGTAATCCTGTTTAAATCCTTTCTGTTAATCTGTTGCTCTATTTCTTTCAAATATACAAGGTAGAAACAGAGAGTTGAGAGAAGGGATTGCAACACTAGGAATTAACCATTTCTCAACTGCAACACAGTACTTTGTTAGTGCAGCACTGGTCTTTGCTGTTCACCTGAGGAAACAAAAATGGCATAAAGGTGAGCGCCAGTTTCACACATAACTTCTTTAGTAACCTTGTATTGAAATGTGACCAAAGTTACTTGGAATTTTTCTGTGTAAAATACAGTCTCATGGATGGTTTTTCTAGGTGTAGGGGAATTCATAAAATGCAGAAAAATGGAACAGTTGTCTGTAATCAAACTATCCAATTTAACTTAGAAGGGAAAACTCACTTTTACTTGAGTAGCAGAATTTCACAGGAAATCCTGGACTCAACTTGCACAAGTTGAGGGCCAGGGAAAGGATAGCTGCATGGTTTTTTCAGTCTCCTCCCAAAAAATATTAAGCCTGGTCAGTGGAAGTTGAATGCGAGTCGGCAGTGCCCTGGCAGCCAGGAGGGCCAAGTGTGTCATGGGGGTTGTCAGGCACAGCATCACCAGCCAGGTAAGGGAGGGGATTGTCCCCTCTGCTCTGCACTGGGGCAGCCTCACCTCCAGTGCTGGAGGCAGTTTTGGGTGCCAAAATATAAGAAAGATACAAAGCTGTTAGAGAAAGAGGGCCATGAGGAGGGTAAAGGGCCTTGAGCAGATGCCACATGAGGAGTGGCTGGGGTCACTTGGTCTGGTTCAGCCTGGAGAAGACTGAGGGGAGACCTTATTGCAGTTGGAAACTTCCTGATGAGGGGAAGAGGAGGGGCAGGCACTGATCTCTTCTCTGTGGTGACCGGTGACAGGACCCGAGGGAATGGCCTGAAGCTGTGTCAGGGGAGGTTTAGATTGGATATTGGAAAAATGTTCTTCACCACCAAGGGTGGTTGGTCATTGGAACAGGCTCCCCAGGGCAGTGGCCACAGCACCAGCCTGACAGAGTTCAAGACATGTTTGCACAATGCTCTCGGGTACGTGGTGTGACTCTTGGGGTGACCTGTGCAGGGCCAGGAGTTGGACTCGATGATCCGTGTGAGTCCCTTCCAGCTCAGCTTGTTCTGTGGTTCTGTGAAGATGTGTTTGGAAATTTAGAACTTGTGTTTTGCCAGAAGTGGAACAAGGACTTCTGAAATAGGTCATACTGTGCACTGGATTTTTTAGCTTAGGGAGTTGGGGGATGGGGGGAGGAGCTAGGTTCCTTGATTTTTTTAATAGCTGTAGCACATGAGATTAGCTTGAGAAATGAGTATAAAATTGGATGTTTCTTTTTACTATCTTTCAGCTGTTAGGAAATTGGTTCCTTATCACCAAACTGTTGCTGACACTCAGGGCACTACAAAGATAAAAACACGTGCTGTTCACCATGGGTTGTATCACGTTAACTACATGTGTTTTGAATAACATTCTGTGTTATTTTCTTAGCAATAACATCCCTCATCTGTCAGTCACTGCTTGTGTGTGGCAGCTGCACCAGTGCTAATAGGAAGATGGGAGTGTTCTCAGTGTGGTCTGTCACTGTCACTACCCTCAGCGACTGTCATCAGACACTGCCTCTGGCTCACTGCAGTGTGTGAATGTCCCTGTTTTCTGTATTCCAGAGTTGCACAGAAGAATGTCATCCTGATGGAGCTGGTATGTGGATGTAGGTTGTTTATGTGGCTTCTTCCTATAAACAATGCATTAGCTGAAATGGAAGACATGCTATCGCTCAGGAGAATAATTGTAGGGTTGGCAGATATGTCTTGTAGTGAACATGTAAAAGCCCTAATATATTTGACTTATCATGGAATGTTAATAAATAATGTCATGACCAATAAATACTTACAAGGGAAATAAAGCTTATCATCAGCCCAGCAAACAGATATTAAAAGTGTGGTGTTTTGAAAATCAGTACATACAGAGGGCAAGTAAGATACATCTGTTTAAAAGTGAGTATAATAAATCTTTAAAAATTACTAAGAGCTGTGGTGGAGTCTCCATCACTGGAGTGGAATGATTTTTCCCGGTTTGAAGACTGCCTCTGACACCAGAATTGCTCAGAGACTCATGCAATTTGTTTATGAAGGAGACTTGGCAGGGTCATTATGACTCCTTCTTGCTCTGCGACCTGAGAACTTGAAACACATGACATTTAACTTCCAAAGCTGTCAGACTAACTTTGCAGTGTAAATAAAATTTATATAAAGCAACAGCAGAGATTTTTTTTTTTCTGGTTTTGTTCAAAGTGCTGAATTTAGGACTGTATAATTTTAAGGTTGTGTTGTTCCAGGGGCCTTGGGAAGACAGGAAAACCATTGGAGTTTATTAAAATGGCAAGTTCAGGAGAATATTATAGCTTGATAACTTCTTGCCTTTTTTTATTTTTTTTAATTACTTACACTTTATCCATTACTTTCTTGTCTGCTGCTGGAGGTTTAAAACTAGCTTGTAAAATGGAGTTAAGAGTGTTCGACTACTTTTGAAAGTTCTGCTAACATGAGACTTCCTATGACCTCTGAAAATACTAAGATATATTTCTAAACTACTTAGATCAAGATGTGATTAAAACAAGTCTGTAGGTAAGTCTGGAGGTATTGTTAATGGAACATTTCCAAGGATGTCTAATGCAGAATTTTGAAAAGCCTTTTTCCTTAATTTTTGTGTTTTATAAAAGGAACAAGTGCTGAGGGAGGGGTGTTACTTATTTTAGAAGACAAAAAGGAAGATAGACTAAGGAAACATTTTCTCAGTGGTTTCAGTCTACAAAAGAACATCTTTTACCAAGATTTTCAGTTTTTCATTTTTCTCTTTTAGGAAAAAAGCCCATCATAGCATGTTTTTTTTTCCCCCATCAAATTAGTAATTTCTTCAGAAAACCCATTTCTGATATGTGTTTAAAAATCTGTTAAAATATCAAAGCCATGACTTATTTTACTTTCACCTGAACAAGTGGGACTTATTTAACTCTGCTCTAGACAACCTGCAGGGATAAAGCTGCCTGATACCACTGGAACTGTCACACTTTGGGTTGAAATAACCTAGGGGAATGGTGTGGTCTCCAGAGTGTAATGAAGAGCGTGATATTATGCCAGGAGCCTCTCAGGCATGTGGTGCAGCAGAGGGTGAGGAGGGAAATTTTGGGGGGAGTTGATCTGCTAGTGACTGTGGGAACTGCAGGGCATTGCAGGAGTGGGGCGGGGACAACTGTGGGGGATTCCGGCTGTGCAGGGGGTCTGTCCTCACCGTGTGTCTGGCAACGCAGCCTTACTAATGCTCTCGTTTGCACTATGAGAGCAAAATTGCACTTGAGTTGTAAAATAAAGTGTGTTAGTGAGGTCCAAAAGCCTGTGGGTGTGAACAGTCTTGTACCCAGACCAATTCATGGCTAACTCACAGACAGTCTAGTCATTACACATGTAGATGTATTGAATTACTTTAAAAGAGGTTGATCTCAATTTGGACCTTGAATTTGAAATTTTGAGGGTAAGCCTAAGCATATTTAAAAGAAAACACAAGTCCTTTCCATATCCTGAGCAATATAGGTGGCGTGTCATAAACAAAAAAAGGTGGAAGCTTTGACTGCAATATGAAATAACGCAACATACTTGACTACCTCTTCTGAGCAGTGAGTTTTAAGTTAAATGCCTTTGTTTCACTGAGAGCTAGAGTATCTTATCTGCTGAGGAGAAGATTTTGGAGACTACAGCTCAGGCAGGCTGAGATATCTCTGCTGGTTACTATGGCTTCTGGATGTGCTGTTGGCTGCAGCACTGTGAGCATGTGTATCTGTATGTTTAGGTTTCCAAAAAGGTACGAAGCATTTAATGGCAGTAAAATGATACTAATAACCTGCAGCTTTAGGAGGTGGTCAGGTGCAGGACATTAACAGAGCATCAGTTTTTATTAATTCCCTCTGAATGACAGCTGGTACAGAAGGGAGAGGTTGAAGCTTTTCTGTATAGCCTAGAGCGAAACAGGCATGTGCATATGCAGAATTTTTCTATATCTGTAATAGGAAAGGCACTGACACGTACTTCTGCCAATTATTCCTAATTGTTTCATTTGAATCAGCTGGCTTGATCCAGCAGATGCTATTTAGCATAAGATGCACAAGCTAAATTAAACTCTCTCTCTCATGGTAACATGTCACTGGGCTGATAGTTTAGCTAACTCCTCTCCAAGCAGATTTTGCTATTTGCACTTAAAGATATTTGTGCATTTTTATGTTTGAAGTGATCCTTGGGACCTTTGACTTACCTCATTAAATAGATAATGCCTTTAAGGTCTGTGTAGAAGGGCTGATATCACTTTAGCAATGTGACAGGTGATAAATTTTAAGTCATAGTCACCAAAAGATATTAAAAGGGATGTCTTTGCCCTATGAGGATTTCAGAATCTTGGAAAACATTGAACATTCTTAAATGTTCAGCAGTTCCAAAGTTGATGTTCTTTGTATTAGATGGAAAAACTTCCCAAAGCCATTAACTAACTGTACAGAACCTTTATAATTATATTTAACAAAGGATACATAAGGTTACAGTATGTGGATTTTTTAAAACTCCATTTAATTAGCTTTTTTATTTCTTTCTTGTTTAACACTTGCAACACCAATATAAAATGATGGCCCCTTCTATTGTTCTGTTTAGCATTTCGCTGGAATAAATAGGATTTTTTTTGTCTGGACTATACATGGGATTTTTCTGCTCATTAGCACTGATGACTGAAGGAAGCTGAGTATCTGAGAAGGCAAATCTTCCTGAAAGCACACAGTCCATGACCTCTGGGAGACCATTACTTCACCTGGGAATGGTGATACCCAAACTGTCTCCTGACTTTGGTCTGACTGCACCACTTCCTGCTCCCAGACCTATCTCTGCATCACAGCTCAGGAAAATCTGGAGCCCACTTAAAATCCTGATCCTATTTTGGGACTCTCTCACTTCTCCCTGTAGGTGTTTAGGCATAAACAGGAATACTCCAAAAGCTTTACATTTGAGTGACTAAGGCTGCAGTCTGTATTATATTTTGCTTTCATGAAGATTTCCTTCTACATCTCATACATGAACAAGGCTACTGTGTTTTGTCACTCAGTTACATTTCTCTCTGCTTTTCTGAAACCCTCTATTAACCTTGGGATTATATGTGCAGGTTTAAATTTCAGCAGGATAATACCTGTATCCAGTTGTGGGAGGGGAAAAACATCAATTACAACAAATGGACTAAAAGGCCAAATCAAATACATAAAACTCAGCAGTGGCATGATAAACTACAAGCAATTAAATTTTCACAGAAAGTATCTATTTCCTATGTTTTATCTATTTTGTATGTTGCCTTGAGGAAAAGTAGAAACAGGGTGGTTGCATTTTCCTGATTGTTGAGGGCTGATGTTTAAGCTGTAGCATTGAAAGGATGACTTTCTTTTCCTTTTTTTTTTAATTAAAGAGGCTGAAAACCAGGCTAAAAGGAGAACTTGAGCTCCATTCTATCCTTTAGGACTGAGGAGGTTTGTAATAGCAACATTAAAACTTCTCCAAATGGAAAATGAATGGGACCAGGAGAGATAACAGGAGATGAGCTCTAGGAAAAGCAGGTGCTGATGGCACCTGGGTTGACAGCAACTTAAGTTCCCAGCACATCTGCAAGAAGTACATTGAGACACCCAGAACAGGAAATAAAGAATTAATAAAACAAGAGACATCCTAAAAAACCAGACAATCTAAAGAAAAAAAATCATTCAGTGGTTTAGGTTGGTAGGGACCTTAAAGATCCAACTCCCTCCCCTTCTCCCTTAAGCATGTATGCCACTCACTAGCCCAAGTTGCACAGGGCCCTATCCAACCTGGCCTTGAACATTTCCAGGGATGGGACATCCACAACTTCCCTGGAAAAAATGTGCCAGTCCCTCACCAATCTCACAGGAAAAGATTTTTTCCTAATATCTAATCTAAGTCTCTTTTTTGGTTTTAAAACTGTTCCCCATTGTCTTATCACTATCTACCCATGAAAAAGTCCCTCTCCCTCTTCTTTATAAGGCCACTTTAAGTACTGGAGGGCTGCAGTAAAGTCTCCCCAAAGTCTTCTCCAGGCTGAACAACCTCAGCTCTCTCAGCCTGTCTTCATAGAAGAGGTGCTCCAGGCTCCAATCATCTTTGTGGCTTCCTCTGGGCTCACTTCAGGACATTGTCCTTGTGTTGAGGACTCCAGAAGTGGACACAGTAATCCAGATGGAGTCTCTCAAGGGCAGAGTAGAGAGGCAGAATCCCCTCCCTTGCCCTGCTGACCATGCAGCCCAGATGTGGTTGGCTTTCTGCACTGTGAGCACACATTGCCAGGTTGTGTCCAGATTTTCATACATGGGAACCCCCAAATGCCAATAAGAGGTGATGGTAAGAAGGAGAAACCCTCTTCAGCAGCTTCCAGGTAAAAAGACTAGATGCTTTGATAAGCAAAACCTAATACTTCATGGAAGTGGAACAGATGTGAAGCAGTACAAGACTCCTCCACAAGGAGCACCTGAAGGCTAAGGGATGTGGAGATGGTGGCAGCTGAGTAGCTGGCATCCATTTCCATCCTGTTGCTGCAAGAAAACTTGCCCAAAGCACTGTGATATATGTGGGTATAGGTAAGCAGGATAATTTAACACAGAGCATGGCACTTGTAAGAAGGTGGGTGTCAGGGTGTTAATGTATGTTTTAAAATAGAATTACTTTCCCCTTCTATAGGTGTTGGACTGAGTTTTGCTGCACTGCTGCTAGAGAGAAGCAATGTTAATTACCACAAAATCTCTGGCTTAAGAGTTCAACTATAGGTCTACAAGTACAGTTCCCTTCCTCAATGTTGATTTGTGTGCTGCTTTGAACCCGTGAACAATCACGTATGGCAAAGATCATGTTTACCCTCTGATTTGTTTACACCCTTCCCTGCAATCTCACTTCCACCAGGAAAAGAAATGCTGGGTCTACCAGGACAGGTGATGGCCCTCTTCTGTTATGTATCAGGTAAAAAAATCATAGCTGGGAGTCTGGTTACCAGTTGAGAAGGCAGCTGTCTCACTGCTAAGATAACTTCCAAAATGGGTAGGGTTTGGGGGATTTTTTTGTTTGAAAAGAATGCTAAAACCAGGATAAAAGTGTTCAAAAATGTGAGAAAACTAAACCTTCCTGGTATTTCTGAATTACGTAGGGATTTTTTCTTGTTTTATAATGTATTCATTAAAAAGCTACAAAAAGGGAAGATTTGAGAAAAAATGTAAAGTTTCAGCTGCTTCATAACATGCCCTGACATTCCTTTTATATATAGAAGGAATATATTCTGTGTATGCATATATACACAAACAGAAAAGACTGAGTTTTTAAAATTTTCTTGCAGTTGAGAATACTGACAAAAATCCCAGTCTGGAAACCCTTCACCAGATGAACTGAGATCCACACAGTGTTACTTATCCTCCTTATCTCTATTTTTCATTTGTCTTTCCTGCTGAGATAAGGCTTCCAGGAGCAGGCCTGGCCACCATCCAGGGCTGGAGCAGTGTTCAGCATGCAGGAGCCTTTCTGGCTGAGCCCTGAAGCGCTACTCTGATAGCAGGCTAAATAACAACTAGTAAAAGGTGGAAGGAACCCAAGCCCAGCACTGTCTTTATAAACAGCTTTATTGTGTCTTACTTGTGTCTTGGAAGGTTTCTGGAGTCTGTTGGTGTACATAGGAACGGGCTGATGAGGGAAGATGCTCTGCTGGACCACACACAAATGAGGGAGTACTGTACAGGAACATGAAAACTGGGGACAGCTTTGGCTGGCAACCCTGAGAGAGTGGAGTTCAGGATCCTGAGAAGAGGGAAAAAGGCAAAAGTCAGGGTTCAAGCCTTGATTACAGGAGAACAGACTTCAGCCTGCTTGGGAAAATCCTCTGGAAGGCCCTGGACTGAGGCATCAGGGAAAGCCAATTGATTTTCAGAATAGCTTCCTCCAAGTTCAAGAATGGTCCATCTCCACATGTAGGAAATCAAGTAAAGACAGCAGGAAGCCTGCAAGGATGAATAAGGGGCTTCTGACTAAAGTGAAAAATAATAAAGAAATGTATAAAAGAGATGGAAGGGACCAGTGACTGGGGATGGATATATACCCACTGTCTGAGCTTTGGTAAGATCTGATTATTTAAATTTTTAGAGAGATAATAATTCTGCCCAAATTAAGGTGCAAAGGAGACCATATGCTGAAGTGAATAGTATGAATTTTATTTAACAGTAAATGTGAGGCAGAGAGAGAAAGAAGTATAAAAAGAGATGAGAAGGGAGAGTGACAGACACAGATAAAGTAGAAAAATGTCACTGCTCCATGGATTCCAACAGCATCCCATTGGTCCTCTTCTCGTATTCTCAATCATAGGGTCCCACAAAACATAGATTCAATGGACTAATATATGTTCAGCCTAGGTGGGAGCATCCAGGTTCCTCCCCTGGTATCTTAAGAAAGAGAAAGAAGGAGAATACGTGGAACTATGGGCTGGTAAGCATCACTTCCATCTCAGGAAAGGTGATGGAGCAAATCCTCCTGGGAGTAATTTCAAAATGCAGGAAAGATAAGAAGGTGATTTGGAGTAGTCAGTGTAGGTTTATGAAGGATATATCCTGCCTTACCAAACAGATAGCCACCTATGATGAAATCACTGGGTGTGGATAGAGGGAGAACAGTGGATGATGATTGCCCTGTCCAGTTCTGGGCTCCCTAGTAAAACAAATTAGGATAACTGAGTCCAGCAAAGGAATGCAAAGATGATTAAGAGTTTGGAGCATCAAGGAGAGACAAGAGAGCTGGGACAGTTCATCTGGAGTAGAGAAGGCTCATGGAGATTTTAAAGAAGCTGTAAAGAATACAGAAAAAATGAAAATTCTATTTAAACATCAAAAAAATGCTTTTTATTGTCTGTGTGGTCCAACACTGAAATGCACTGCCCAGAGATTGTGAAGTCTTCATGCCTGCCTTTAACTGCCCTGCTTTGAGCAGGGAACTGTTAGGTCCAGTGATCTCTAGAAGTACTTTCCTGCCTCAGTGCTTCTGTAATATTTGAAATGACAATGAATACAACTTAAAAAACAAACTCCTGATGAACTTTTATCAGGTAAAGGTAGCATCTTTTGTTGTTTTATTCCATGGTTTCAATTTACAGTTACAAGGGAAATTATGTAAGCCAATGCATATTAATTTAGGATCTACTCTTAGGAATTTCCCTGCACGTGAAGTTGGTGCTTCTGCATGAGCACCATTAAAGATTGATAGTCTTCAAGAACCAGACTTAAATCTACATGAATTGGACAAAAGTTTCACTGATTCAATTCAGCCCTGTTCTTAAAGGAGATTCTATCTGTGAAGGACGGGGTGGACTATTCTCTAAATTCCTCCTGTAGGGGTTTCAAACTGACCCTTGTGAGTGGGGCATAATACAGGTTACTGATTATCAGAAATATCCCAGCTTGACTTAGACATGCCCATGTGTAGCACTGTTTGTCTCTCATTGCACTAATACTCTTCAGTACCTGAAGAGGGTTAAAACTGCTGCACTGTCAGTTTGGTCCAGGCTTTTGTTGGTAGCTCCATCATAGCATTCCTGCAATGAGTGTGATGCTTCCATCTGCAGCCTCAGTGAGTGCTCTTACACTTCTCTTATTGAATCTGAGGTACAACAAATTTCCTTTGGAACTGGCATATTTCAGACTAAATCGTGCTGTATGATGCTCTCACTGCTGTCTGGCCTCGGGAACAAGCCATTTTACTTTTCCCAGAGTATTACTGACCCCCCTGTTATTAGATTTTACCCTTGGCAGACATTCTGGTCCTTGCTTTATTGCTTTTTGAGTTGCACTGTGTTCATGTATTCCCAGGTGACTGTTCAAATACACTTGGTGTAAAATGCACTGCAGTCCATCTAAGATTTTTGTTGCAGGCTATAGACCTTAACTTGGATTTCATTAGGCTGTATGGATATATATAAAAAGTTATCCTTGACAGAGGGCATTGTATCAAATTAAGATTAATTTTTAAGCTTGTTGGAGTAGAAACGTGTTTGCATCTGAGCACTAACCATGTTCACACAGGGCTGATGGACATGGAAGCCATGTTGGAATATACAATAAGTAGTCAAACTCGGTGTCTTTATCAGACTAAGGGTTGCAATTGTGAGAGAGCTACAAAGTCTCACTCTTAACGCAATAATTCATGGACCTCTGGGCTGTTAATCATGTAGCTAACAACTCTGTATTTATTCCAAACTCCAGAATTAACCAGTATACAAAAGTCTGGCAAAAAAATCTGTGCAGAATGTCAAAATTTTGTATTTTTTTTTAAAGTAGGATATAAAATTACCTTATGATCTATGATATTGATTTGTATGTATATGTGTGTATATATATGCATACACACGGAAAGATGCGTATTAGCATGTCTCTGGATTATGCTGTCATTTATATCATAATAGGTAAGATTAATATGATGGTGTAGGTCACTCCCTTCCAGGCATTCAAAGCTACCAGATATAACATTATTAGCTGTAGTGTGAAAACCCTGTGTCATTTTAGATGGCAATCTTTTGAATACATACATTTCTAATAATCTGAATTTTGGTCACGAAAATATAAGAAAATATATAAAAGTATTAGAGACCATCCAAAGGAGGGCAACAAAGATGGTGAAGGTCCTTGAGGGGCAGCTGTATGAGGAGCAGCTGAGGTCACTTGTTCTGTTGAGCCTGGGGAAGAAACTGAGGAGACCTCATTGCAGTGTACAACTTGCTTGTGAGGGGACAATGAGGGGAAGGCACTGATTTCTCTCTGGTGACCAGTGACAGGACCTGAGAAAATGGCCTGAAGTTGTGTCAGGGTTGGATATTAGGAAAAGTTTCTTCCCCCAGAGGGTGGTTGGGCACTGGAACAGGCTCCCCAGGGAAGTGGTCACAGCACCAGCCTGACAGAGTTCAAGGAGCATTTGGACAGCACTCTCAGGCACATGGTGTGACTCTCAGGCTCTTCTGTGCAGGGACCCCTGCATGAGTTGGATTCAATGATGCTTGTGGCTCCCTTCCAACTCAGCATCTCTCATCATTCTATGAATGTCTTTCTTTTGACAAAGACTGTTACCTTGAAGTTTCATTATCTCAGAAAACATTGTCATTTTAAAAGGTATGTTGATAACAAGTCTGGTGCTCAAGGTTGACAACATTTGCTGTGGTATATGCCACACAAAGAAAAGTGGTAAAATCCAGGATGCAGTTATGCTTTCCTTGATTCCTGTTGATGTAATTGCATCTTCAATTTTATCACTTCTCTCAGAGAAAAAGATCTCTACTAATGACAGAGAAATAGTGAGGAATTTCTGAAAATTATCACTGTAAAATGAGTTTCACTTTTATGTAGATCACAACACAGCCTGTAATGTCTTAATTTCATGGAATGTTTAAAAATGTTATTATTTACTACTGAGAGGCATAGATTTATCATCAATTCTGCCAATTAAAATAGAATTTTAATAGACTCTATTAATATTAGTGTAGTATTAAAATGGAATAATGGATAGGCAGAAAAATACAAAAATAAAACAGCATAGATATAATGTCACATTGAATTTAAATTATTTTTTACAATGATTTCATAAAGTCTAAAATGTGCATATACCAGAGGAAACACAGACAAATTAAATATAAACACAGAAATATCAAACAAATTGCTGGTGTGTTTTCATGTTCCTATTGCCTGGACAGCAGCAGAGGAAGGGCTCGGAGGCAACACCTGGTTCACCCAGCCTAACAAGTTACTTGGTGTCAGCTGAGCCCTGCTAACCACCTACCTGTGGGTGGCAAATGCAAGCTGGTATGGTTTATATTACCTGTCCTTAAGAGTGCTTTCAGACAAGACAGATTTCATTGCATCATCTCCAGGCTCAGTGTGCTTCCCTGGCCACCTCTGCCTGTAGGAGATCGCTGAGTTGCAGTAACCTGTTTGTGTGCATGAAGGGATCAGCTGGCATCCTCAAACAAATCTGGCAGTGATCCTCTAAGCCATAACCAGCCCAAATTATCTGCCTTCTCCCATGACAGTGCTGCAGCAGGGCTGCAAATTAATGATAGGTCCACACGTCCCCACCCCATTGCCTTCGAATGGCAAGGAGGCCAAGCCAGTACAGATACATAGTTCCAAAAAGGTGGAGCAAGGCGGGACATTTCAGGAACATTTCAGCAGATGGTGTCTATAAAAGCCAGCTCACCATGAAGTTAGGAGATCTGGGTACAGCTTTCACTCAGCAAGATGCTTCACTGTATACTTCACTTTAGCTCGGCAGATCATCCCTCTGACTGCAATGGTCCCTCCTCCATGGTCACCCCACGTCTGAACACCTCACTGAACATCTCACTGGAAGCCCTACTGCCAGCCCAGGGTGACCTTGATTAAGCCTGTGAGGAGCTCATTGTACCAGGGTGCTGCTGGGGCCAAGAATTTAGCCACATTCTGAGAAGAATTGGAGAATTAAACAAGTAACACGATTATCCAGAGCTATTATAGCTAATGCTAACAAAAACTTTGGAAGAGATATAAAGCCTCATGCTTCTGGGTGTAGGCCAGCCTCGAACTACACTTACTAATGGCCTAAGACCTCCAGTTACCAAACACCTGCTTTCAGGGACCTTTCATGCACTGTTCTCTGAGCAATGGCCATCATCAAAGAAGGATAAAACATCAGATGTAATTTAAACCTTATCCAAAACACCCATTTTGTTATTTACAAAATTGCTAAATCCTCTCAACCTGTTCTTTGTTTAAGCTCTAAAAGGGGAAATCTTCAACTTTAGAGGGTAATGGTGAATGCTTAGAAGTACTCATTGGATCCTCTCAAGAAACAGTGGTGCTGTAAAGGCAAGATGTAAATATACTAACTGATCAAACTGGTTTGCCTGTCAAGTTGTAGTCTTTTATGATCTCCATACCTAACAAGGCTAAGCTCTTTAAAATTTCTCTCCAAACAGGATGAAAATGACAGCTTGTTTTTGAAAAGACAATTTATCTTATTGAAAACAAAAATCCTCTTATTAAAAAAAGTTCAAGGAAAATAAGACATTTTTTCTCTCAAGTTACCTATTTCCACTTTGTGTGTTTATGTACGTATATATATACAAATACACAAACTTAAAATTTAAGGACCAATTATAAAAGATTGCATAATATGCATGTTCTGGATTCCTTGTCTACTAAAATCCAGCTTTTTGGATAGATGACAAAATTCTAATGCCACTTCAATCCACACTTGGATAAGAACTTCATCAAATAATACTACAATAAGTAAAAAACATGTTTTCATTTTATCAAGAACATTAACAAATACAAAAATTATTCACTGATAAGTTGCACACAATATTAAAATTCTATGGGTTTGCTATCAAAGCTGTTAAAAGGATCAAACACCTCTAGTTAATGAGTAGAGGTCTCCAGCTAAGCTGCCTAGGTAAAATTCATTGTGTTCTTCATTCAAAATATAGGAACGATCATGTCAGTGGAATGATTTACTCAAATGGGTTCAGCTGTTTGCAAGTTCGATATCACTTGGTTTGGAAAACAGAGAGCTGTTGAGACACTGGCATTCATATGCTCTGAGGCTGTTACGCTTTCATAACTTCTGATTATTGGAGTCATGAGATAAACCTGGATTTTTTACATTTTAGACTTCAGTTGTGTGAAAAAAACAAAGCACGAGCTGCACGCTGCATTCAGATGGAAGCATGCTTATAGGTATAGAGAGACAATCACAATTATGGTAATGAAATTTAGAAATATGTATCTGCTGTAATTAAATTTGTACAGCCCTCCTAGTATGGACACAAGTAAAGCTGCTGTATATTAAACTGCCTCTTCTAGTGATGTAACTACATTCACACTAATTTACACGGATTAGAACCAAATTTCATCCAAAGCCAAAGTCACACTGATTTAATTTTTGCACTTTAGTGGAGACATGAAACCTCTGAAGAGAGTTTTCTGGGGTTTTTTGCAGTGACTGGCATCTTAAAGACATCTGGAAACAAGTATAGGGTGATATATTATCACCAAAGCAGTGATTCAAAATTTACCATGTGTAAAACTAGTGCACAACAGAAACACTATCCTTTCAGCAAGGAGCCAAACAGAGAACAGGACTGTTGCATGAATTTTCCTGCAAAGTCTTTAGCAGCCAGACTAATCCCAGACACACCTCGTGCTGACCTTTACACACATACGCACAAAACTTTCTGGGAGACTTCCTTCCCCCAGTCCTTACTTACTTCATCTCCCAGCAGGGCTGCCTGCTGGACCTGGTGATCCTGCTTCCATACGAAGGGAGAGAGCCTCCACCTACCTTGCTCTCCTTCCTTCCCTCCCCAGTCCCTCACTCCCTCTCTTCCCCTCAGGCTGGCAGGATTCCTCGGGCAGAGCATGCAATCAGTTTGCAGGGAGCAGCCTCAGCCACAGGAAAGATGCAGAAGCACAACCAGAAGGAGCACCTCTACAAGCTGCTAGTGATCGGGGACCTGGGAGTGGGCAAAACCAGCATCATCAAGCGTTATGTCCACCAGAACTTTTCCCCCCACTACCGGGCCACCATCGGCGTGGACTTTGCTTTGAAGGTGCTGAACTGGGATGCTGAGACTGTGGTACGGCTGCAGCTCTGGGATATTGCGGGTGAGTACAGAGGAGAACCCCCTGCCCCATTATCTATCAAAAAACAATACGAAATATAGACCCCAGTTCATTTGTACTGATCTGAAAGCTGGGAACTGCCTATGCAGTGAGGGAGAACAGATAGAGGAGAGAAAATTTTAAGGGCATGTTGATGTTTTGGAGATTCCCTAAAATCAGCAGACTCCCAAACTAGGGAAGTCAGAGAGTCAGAGTGGAACCTCTGCCAGCTGATTTTTCTACCAAGCCCTTGCACATATTCAGGGAGCCAGACACTTCTCTCCAAATGCCCCAACTGTTTCCCTGCAGCTGACGATGTTTATTTTTGCCTCCTTGGACTAACAGACCTCTATGACTGGAGGAAGAGTAACAAGAATGTCCTGTTAAATCTTTTTAATTTGGTGGAATAGATGAGGCATTCAGTAAGGTGATTAAAATTACTTTTATAGTTTAAAAAATAAAGAAAATGTATATCTGAGTTAGTTTATCAAAATACTTTCCTTTTCCTCTCTCTCTTACCTTCACTCCTTCAGTCGAATGAAAGCAACTTCTTAGGTTTTTTGGAAAGAGAAATGTTTCTCTTTGGCAATAATTCTGGTTGTTAAAATATAATTACTCATATTTAAATACCTTTGTTCCAACATCAAGCAAAACAAAAGATGATTTACCCTCTGCAAGGAGAAAAAGAATAAAGAAGTCCAGATATCCCCACATTCCAGATATCCCCACATCATTAAAACCCACAGAATTTGACATTGCTGTCAGTGCCACAGACAGCATTTTCAATTTGGCTTCAAATTAAATACACAACTCTTTTTTGCCACCTCCTTTCTGAAAAATCAGTTATTTTTGTTTCAGTCAACAAAATAAGTTTATCTTGATGGCATATATCTCATGATGTAAGTAATCATTTTTCATTTAGTGAATGCAGGAATCAAATACAACTGTAATGATAGATTACAGCATAAAGGATGGCATTTAAAAATTCAATTAAATTAAGAAATTACTTTCATTAAGTAGGGAATAAAAGCAAACATCATATCAGCTGTTAGGCAACTGTACCAGCCTGTGGCCTGAGTTGTGGGCTCACTGATCTAGTCTGGAACAGCACCGGGTAAAACTGGTGAAATGAAAAAATTCTTGACATTCTTATCGGCGGAGGGAGTGCTTTTCTTCTGCACTGAGCTGTCTCATGTCTGAGCTCTGAATTTGGCACTGAGGTACGAAAACTTATGCAACAACGCTGCTTTATGCAAAACGTATAAACTCCACTTTTTCACAAGCTAATACAGTCTTGTGGTTTTATTGTTTTAAATACATACATGCTCAGTTTTCTTTAACAAAACGTGGAATAATGGGGCAAACATTTATTTTACTGTTCACTAGGTGCTGATTTTAACAACAAATACATACACTGCCAGAAAAACTTTTCTGCATGAGAAAAAAGCGTTTAATAGTGAATTCTGAATGTATCAGGTACTTAAAGAATGTATTTTGCATGCCTTGTTTCGGAGATTTATTACACTACTAATCATGTGCTGGCGGATCATATGATGTAGCTTTCAGTCAGGCTGCAGAAGCAATTACACCTAGTTGTAGTACTGAATGACTAGCATGCTTTCTGAGTTATCACACATGACAGAGAGAATTACAGCACAGTACTAAATTTCATATAAAATGCCCAATTCAAAGCATCATTGTGAAGGTCAAGACAGTGGTTGGTAATAAAAAGAGTTGCTGTCTTAGCTTTAATGACTTCTGCTGAAGGAGCTTTAGCTGTTGCTGGCCGTACAAAGAAAGCAAGTTCTGTAAGCAACACACCGAATTCAGATGGTCATGGTGCAGGCATAAAAGTTATCCCACATGAGGTGTCTGGCTGGTGAGAGAAAAACAGGTTCAAAAACGAAAGAGAAGTAAAACTGATTGGAAATACAGAGAGAATGGAATTGGTTTCTCCTGGCTGTGGCTGGTCATGTATCATCATTTGCAACATAGAAATGAGCTCTGAGAAGAGGGAGGAAAATAAAATCTCTTGTCTAAGAACATCCTCTCTCTTTTGATGGACTCTCTGTTATCAGGTCAGGTTTATCTTTTGGGGTAAGGAAATAAACTTTCAGTCTCTGACCAAGCTGAAGGATGTTGTCTTAGCATGCAGAACACCTTGAATTCAAGCAAATTCAGCAAATACATCAGTAATATTTCATATCAGAAATTATTTATGAATACATATTTATATATGTATGCATATATAGATATCAGGTATTATTTTCTTACAGCTTTTCACGCTGTGGATCAGTGAGTAGTAAATTTTTTAACAATCTAGAAATATTTTTCTTAAAAATATTGTGAGTAAAACCAGCGTCAAGCTTATCTACATTATTAGTAGGATTTATGTACATGGTGACTTCTTTGGAGGAGTGACACATTCCAGCTGTGGTAGGACCAAGCAGTTTAGCCTGATTTTCCCTTACTGTACATAAGAAGAAAAAGAAAATTTGGTTTTTCTGGTGCCATCTAATTAAATGTAGTTAATATTTGTGTAATATATTTTTCTGTGTTTTTTAATTTTATAAACAGAACTATAATATGTCCTAACAGCTAAATGCTGAAACTGCATTTATTTAGATGAGAGAAAAATGCCAAAAAACAAGGATAACTAAGTATTACAAAAATTAATTCAGAGATAATGTAGGCTCTGCGTCACATATTGTTACATTAAGACAATGATTTTAACTTATATTATATTCCTGAAACTGTGAGTGTTAGGCAGTTAGAGTAGGATTAATCTTTATGCTGTATGATGTTACAATGTTTGTAACAACACACTGTCATTAAAATCTATGAACTTATGTCTGATTCAGTGAAGTGCCTAAGTTTGAGGTGACTAAATGTTTAGCATTGAGTGTGGGAGGAGATATACATGATAAAATTCTCCTTGTCTTTAATTTCTTCACAACAATTCCATTTTGTTTCACCTTATGTCACAAATTATCAGTTTTGGTGTTCCTGTTAAAGTGTGCCATCACCTCTACTGCTGTGTCATACAACTTTAAGTCTTGCTCCTCAGTCAATTTCTGTCTTTATTTCTTTATCTTTTCTGCTGCATTTGTGTGCATATCCTTTAAATTCATTAACAAATTGTTAGAAGGAAAGCTTTAAAGAAACTCTGAATCATATTTTTCACAAGGTTACTGTGGACAGGGTTGGCCCTGCAGAGGCAGGCTGGCACACTGCTTCTGAAGAAAACAGCTGCTGCAGACAGCAGATCTGGGTGTACTTGTTATTGCCCCCTCTGTAGGGCTGCTCTCTGTGCTACTGTCTGTGTTTTGTGCCCAAACAGTCCAGAGATTTCTCTGAAGACCAGCTTCAGCCATAGATTTACCACAGGGAGAAGCTTTGAACATGAGAGAGCAAAGAGCAGCACATCAGAGTCTGCACCCTGCTCCTTTTCCACAGCCATCTCAGCATCCTCCTTATCACTCCTTCTGCACTTGAGTGGGCTGGATTATTCATTGTTATCAAAAAGATATTGGTTTGTGTTTAAAAGTCTGGTTCTCATCTCATAAAGAGTTGGACCAATGCTTTGGGGAAAGAGCAGTTTCATTTCCTTTCCTGGTCACAATCACCTTCACAAACAGCAGTCCTCCCACAGATGCAGGCGAGTGTCTCTGCAGTTGTAAAGTTTTTAGGATTGTTATGCTGCAGAGGGAGTAAGTGGAAACCTGTTCACTAATGCCAGGCACAGCACGCCCTCAGCATTTTAGGCTTTTGGCAGCTGCTAAGCATTGCAGCACATATGCATAAATAAGATAGTCATGGTGATTTCTAGGCTAAGTTACCTTGAAATTACTGTTCCAAACATAAATAAGTCTCTTGCTGTGAGGGTTTTATTTCAGTAGATATTGGTGGAATCTGTAGGCCAGATCCTGCTGACAGCCTGCTTTTCCTCATTCTGGGGTGGTGAACATCAGCTCAAGGGTTCCTTAAGCTTCAGTCCATAAAGACAATTATTTGAATTCAAGTGTGAATATTCTGAAAGATTTTTTGAAGTTAAAGGTAAAAAATGTTTAAATCTTCTCCACAGTTTCCAGCTTCTCAGTGTTGGCTAAATGCTGTCTGTAAAGCAAAGTGTTTCCCAAAAGCATTGTCTCTTACGACAGTGGCAAGAAGTAGAACACATCATAAGACTTAGCACTGGGCAGTTTTAATCAATTTTTAATTGCAATTTTTGTGCCAAATTTCAGATGCTGTGGTCAAGATAGTGGAAATTATCTTGAGTTTCAGCACTTTATAATTACTTTTTATACCTTTATTAGAGATGACAGTGGTTAGTGAAAATTGTAGATTACTGTACAAATTTATGTGGAGTAAATTTTTATAAACTATGAAAGTTAAGCTGCTGGTTGCTTTAAACCTGTGAACTGATAGTTTTGCCTGCTGCAGAGGTGCCACTGAGATTAGGAAAAATGTGCAGGCAGCTCCCCTTCAGACAGAGAGTCCTTCCCTTTAGAAGAAATCTTGTTGCATTGTCACCTTGGTCTCACCGGGTTCACTTCCAAGTAGAGTGGGATTCATCTGAATTAACAATTAAACATTTCTTCTCAGTCTCCAACTACAAAGGGACCCTAACCTTCAGTACTCCCAGTTAAATTTTTTAATCTAACTTAGGGCCGATAAGCTCAACATAAAGCACCATCTCAGTGGGAAAAGGCCATTGGAATTGTGGAGTTTGATGTCAAATGTCATTTGCCTTGCAAGGGATGCAGTAAAGTACAATGGGCCAGATCAATATTTCCCAAACTTCCGATCCTTCCAGTGAAAAGAAAAACCAATCTTCCCCAGTCGCTCTTGTAGCAAAGCAGATTTAATGTTCAAGGCTGCCTGCAAGATACCACTGAACACCTAATCGTTGATCTATTTTCTAGCCTAATTCCTGCCTAAGACTCAAAACATAAGGCCAGATTTTGACATCTTTAATACATCAAACAGCGCCTATTTTTATGAGAAATTCTGCTAAATGAAAAGGTTTTAGGAACCTCATCTATTAATATAGCATTTTGTTCACATAAGCGAGAATCTGTGGAAAAAAGAGTACTTCTGCATCCTTAGAAATATTATTTAGTTCTCCAAGCTCAATGCAAATACTAGAGATCACTTTTTCCACAATTTAAATTAAATAAATGTCATTATGCAAATGTCATAAAACTAAAACTCTGATTTATAAAGCACCTCTTTTTCCATTCAAACTTGCCTAATGTCTTTCTGTCAAGTATATTGATAAATTAATTATAACTGATGGAGAAAACGACCACTTCAGAAACTGTTTAGACAGTTAATCCAGCAGCTCCATTCTTTCTCTGTCTTTGAAGTGGTTGGTGATGGAAATTGGTTATCCCAGTCTTCCTGCAAAATGCTGCTTTTGCAAACACGTTGGCTTTTCTGTGCAGTGAAAATCCTGTGTATCTGAAAAAGCAGCTGAAAGCCAGAGGAAGAATCAGTGTCATACAATTTGTCAGAAATCTTTGGGCCACTATGAAGCAGAAGATCACAACTTAGGAGCCTTTTATGCCTTCAGTAACTTCCTTTATGGTGAATGATTTCATGCTGCAAATGAATAATTTAGTTGATGTTCTGTGACACCATGTGCCGCTCATCTTAGTGATCTGCCCCCCAATAAATATGTGTGAGGCCTGAGTTGAGCTGTTCTTATATCACCTACAGTGTAAGCATCTCAAGAACTTTGTATGAGAAGTATAAAGTATCAGTGAAATAGAATATCTGTCAAAAGCTATTTGTATATGTTGCTGCTGACGTCACTGCTGTGTTTCTAATCAGGCCTTGGTTTTTGGTGGAAGGCACCTTCCTGCAGATGAAAAAAGAATTTCTCAACAAGGAGATTATTGAATAGCACATGACTTAGCCATTCATCTGATTAGGCCACTGATAGGAATCATAAGACATTTGAATAAAATATAGACAAAAGAAATTTTGAATATAGCCTCTTCTTTCCCAGAAATAATCTATTTCTATCTTTCTTTATCAATAGGACACAGTGTTTCTTTAAGATAAAAAAAAAAAATGACATGAATTTGGAGAAGACAGACTTCTTCTGTGGTTTCTGTATCATGTGAATGACTTTCTCCTTGCTGACACAGTGCTTAAAACCAAAGATAAACATCACAAACTGATGGTGTTGACCCCCTAAGTGGGTTCAGTGCTATTTCCATTAAATGAAAGTGCACGGTCTAGAAGCCCAGGAATCGGCACTTTTCCCTCCTCAGCCCTCCCTTACATTTGACAGCGCAATTTCCATCAGATAAATTCTCCACAGGTAACCTTCCTGGGGTCAGAGGCAGACTGCCAATCTTCTTGTCTTCCTAACCTACTCAAAATTGCTCACGTTGAGAAAGTAAGGCTAGAAACAGGTTTGCATTCAATGCTTCTATTTTTCATAGCACTTTTTCCAGCTATGGAAGCATGTAAAAGAGTCGTCTTGCTTAAAAACTGTTACTGTAGTGAAATGTTTCAGGAGCTTATAATTCGTCTTTGAATCACAGCTCCACTGTAGACATTAGTAGAAAATCTATTTTTTATTTTCAAAAAACGTTCTGTGTGATTTATTTTTTCAGAGTTCCCATAAAAACAGCAGATATATTAACAAATCCACAGCTGATCAACATACCACATCCTGATGTCATGTGTTAATTTGTTCATACTTTTAATCATATAAAATGATAGATACTTACAAGCATCCATGTTTGACTATACTAATGTACTGTAAACTCACAAAAATTCTGTCCTTTCTCTAAAAGCACTTTGAATCCAGCAAATAAAACCACGAAGCTTCTGAACAGATCTTGTATGAAATTCTCCTCATAGATCTTTTCACTGGTGCAGTGCAGCTCTTCATATTGCTACTGCTGTGCCATTTCTTAGAGCACTTTCCATGTTTGTAAGGCTTTAAATTCACTTTCCTCACCTCTGTGTTTTAGTTCAACAATACAAGTAAACTCTTAATTACTCTGATGCCTGGTATGACTCCATAGTTATATTATGTTACTGCTGGTTATTATCATTTGCATGAGAATATGCAGGATCTTCTTCATGAGTGAGCAGTCCAGTTGTGTTAGATGTTTTAGACAAAATACCATAGTACCAAGGAGCTTCCAATCTGGTACCTATGTTTCTTTGTGACTCTTGTTGAAATTTCTATAATGTATACAAGACTCTTGGTACTGTCCACAGACCGAGAAATCTGGCAGCCTAATGAGACCATACACTTATTATTCACTTATTACACTTGTTATTCACTTATTACACTTACTATTCACTTATTACACTTACTATTCACTTATAATGAACTTCATTAAATTTCCTTGGATGTTGGCTTGAAAATTCCTTTTTCATTAAATATTCTCCTGCATTTTCATACAAATTATTCTAGCATGGTACCTATAATTATTTAGGCAAAGATTAGTTTCCCAGAGACTTATAAAATGAAGTCCTGCCTTCAGTAATGTTATCTTAGAAAACCTGCTATGTGAAGTACTAACCTAGACTGGATGCACTGACTTTTACAAGGTGATCTTTGTTTTTTCCTTCCTACTTTCTTCATTACAGGACAGGAAAGATTTGGAAATATGACCAGGGTGTATTACAGAGAGGCTATGGGGGCGTTTATTGTCTTTGATGTTACAAGACCTGCAACGTTTGAAGCAGTGACAAAATGGAAAGAGGATTTGGACTCTAAGTTGATTCTTCCAAATGGCAAACCTGTGCCAGCAGTCCTATTAGCAAACAAATGTGACCAGGGAATAGATGTTATTATGAACAACGGCATCAAGATGGATCAGTTCTGCAAAGAGAACGGGTTCGTGGGCTGGTTTGAAACATCAGCCAAGGTAATGTTTCCATTTCTTTTCAAATGTTTCTGAGGATAGAGAATTCAGTTCCTAAAATAGCTCACTTGGTCTAAATGTGCACCTTGAAAAGCTCCTCTCTTGGTGGTATTAATTAAAAGTAGATTTGTAAACATATAGTGTGCACTTATATTTCTTCTAGATCTTTTATTGCAACATTCTGAAATGCAGCTGCTGTAATATGATAGGCCAGCAGTAAAGTCTGTAACCAGAAAACAGGGTACTGAGCAATAGCCTGGGGAGGAAGATGACCTTAGGCAAAGCACAAAAGCTACCTCTTGTGAATGATACGAGGATGTTTTTCATCATTCTTAACATTGAATATTATCTTTAACTCTTTACATAACCACTTTGCTCGAGAAATGCTGATTTGAGACAACGGCTTTATTGCCTTAGATTCCAGAAATAAAGTCAGTCTATTGTAGTGTTTGTACAATGTTCACTGTTATAAGCTCTCATTCTCAAAGGCCTTTTCAAAGTAATCACATATCTGGGGAGGAAGGAAATATCGGTGGTCAAAGTGCTGAATGAGCTGCCCTGAGGTTCGATTCTTTGCCTTGATACAGATTTCCTGAGTGCATGGACCACTGAGATAAAAATCAGAAAGGTCACTCAGATTTTCAAATTATAAAGGCTGAAAGTACATTGATACTGTAGATCACTTTGAGATGTCTCAGATAATTTCCGTTCATGGAGGATTGGGAGAGCTGGCATGTGAAATATTGATTTGAACACAACAATTCAGTAGATATTGTGTTGATTTTATCCTCCTATTATGAAAGCTAGTGTCATCATTGACAGCTCTGGGGAACTTTTGAATGTTCGAAATGTAAACAGTTTGGTTCTGATTTAACCTAGATTTTTAGCAGTCTGAAAGCCAAAATGCTACATTTGATTGTTTAATTCCTTTTAAACACTTTATGTAAGGTACTTAAGAACTTTTAGGGTGTATATTTGTGTTTTACTTCTCTGGTCTTGACACCTTCTTTAAGCATTAATATTTAAAAGGTGTTTTGCTTGTAATCAGCAGAAGTAAAAGCAGGGGAATAGCAACATATCCCAGACTGCCTCAAGCATTGCATGAACTCTGGGCTGAGATTGCAGCTTTTCAGTACTTAAAAGAGGCTTATAACACAGATGAAGACAAACCTGTTATGAGGGCCCCTTGTAATAGGACAAGGGGTAGTGGTTTTAAACTAAAAGAAGGTAGATTTACACTACAGATAAGGAATATTTTTTTCTAACAAGGGTGGTGAAACCCTGGAACATGTTGCCTAGACATTGTGGATGCTCCATCCCTGGAAATATTCAAGGCTAGATTGGATTTGGCTCTGAGCAATGTGATCTAGATGAGGATGTCCCTGCCCTGGCAGGCAGGTTAGGCAAGATGACTTGAAGAGGTCCCTTCCAATCCAAACCATTCTATGATTCTATGATTCTGTGTCTGTAATTAATGTCTCTGCTTTCCTACTGAATTGGTCTCAAATCTAGCCAGTGTTTCTTCAAGATGCCATTTATAGGGAGAAATTTTGGTCTAGGTAAGCGTGCAAACTATTTTGCTCCACAACAGGGTACTTCCTATTCCTTCATGTGCAGCACCTGGTTTGTACTCAGGTCTGTGGTTCATTTGCTGATTTTTGTTGGGTGAGGCCAAGAGAATCCAGTGTTTCTCTTTTTGATAAACTACATTTTGCTATGAGAATGGAACCTGTACCATGAATTCCATACATCAGTCCCCAGCAAGCATATGTCCACCACTCAAAAGGGACAACCACATTTATTGTGCCAAGGGCCATTGCAGGTCATGACAGAAAATGAATATGGAAATGATTTCAAAGATCACAGAGTGGTTTTATGATTATGATGGAGCCAGTCTGGGGCAGAACTATGGAAGTATAAAAAATGTATAAAGCACATAAATTTTTTAAAAGTCACAAAACAGGAAATTTTTCCAAGTTTCTCCAAGATGCATAGAATTAAGATTTTCTGTTATTTTAGACATGGTAAATATCTAGATTCCTCTTACATTATTTAACTCCAAAACCCAAGCAGTCCCCAGCTTGCCAATGCAATCATGTAGGAATAGAAAAAAATCCAGCTATGACAAGACTTGTTTTCAAAAGCCACTCTGAAAGGAATGGTGAGAGTTGAGGGCACACAGTTGTTATCAGACTGTTCTCTGCTGTTAAACACCAGAGGCTAGGACCTGTTGTTCTGCAATCTACACACCTGATTTCCACCCAGAATTGGTGGCTCCTGGCTTTAGAATTATGTAAAGAATCATTTCAGTAAAGATGATAGAATTACAACATTTAAACAAAGTTAGATCAAAATAATTTCCCCACTTGGTCTAAGTTCTAAACTAAACCCTACACTTCCTCTTCTAAACAAAATTATTATTACTACTATTTTAGAATTCTGGATATTATACATACCTAGTATTCTTTCAGCCTAGGCCATAATAAGTGATTGAACTTGGGTCTGGGAAAAACAAATAGTTAACTCTGTTTGCTACAGAGAATAGAAACTCTTCTGAAGCAGGATACCATGGACAAAGGAGTCATCATATTGCAGCTAGCAGTTTTAGCAGTTCAAATAAGTAATAACTCTCTTTTTGTGGTACCCTGGAATAATTAGATCTCCGGAGATTTTCTGGAGATGTGTTTGGAAATGTTAAAGCCTTGAGAGCAAACTGAATATGATTTATGCATTTTGGAAAAACAAAGATGATTACTTATAAAAATAACATCTTTTAGTTCTGGTTGCCTTGCAAAAAGTAGCATGCTATATATGTACCTACCATATTTCAAGCTGACAATGGTTTTAAACTTTTGTCTGTAGCACTGGAAGATTGCACTAAAAAAACCACCATATTATTCCGTGGTGCTATTTTTGTAAGTTAACAACTCCAATATAAAACATTTGAACCACCTAAAGCATTTTTACATATTATTTTTGATTCTTACATTAACCTGAAGGAGAAAACCCTCTTTCAGTCTTCTTCTCCCTACAAAGAGAGAAGATTTTGTCTGGATAGTTTTCCGTGTGAGGAGGGCCTTATTGGGCAACACCACCTCACAGTCTAGTCACAAGTTACATTATTGCCATATATCCGGTGGTGAACCTGGTCTCTTTTATATCTGCATATTTACTTTGCTCATATTGATTGCTGTCTAAGAGGCACATCCCAGATAATCACAAAATAACCCTTAATAGTAAATTCTTTAATAAATTTCATGACCACAACTATTGCAAAAGATTTGTTCTTTTAAAGGCAGGAAATTTCTTCTTCCTGTCACACATTTAATTATCCAGCACATGGCCAGAGCAGCTGAGAGCTCCATTCACATTTCCAAGCCTGTAAACTGTTTGCACCACCATTCCTACTTCAAAGAGGTGAGCTTTTGACTTGTATCAGAAAAAGAGAAATTTCAAGCTTATCATCAGTTTATAATGAAAATGGAACTTGTGCAACAAAACAGACAAGTCAGGCAAAACTCAATGTGCTTGCTAATTCAGAAATAACTTGAAATACCTTACAACTGACCATGGCTGTGCTGTTATTATGCCTGAGTTCCTTTTTTCCCTGCTGTAGTTCTGCTGTCAGCAATACAGAATTAGATGAAAAGACATTCATGTTTTGTCCAAATTGCCCAGAAAGGCTGGTAGCTGTGCTTTTCAGACCTTTGCAAAACTAGGTTAAGCACACAGCTCCTTGTCTCCTGAGCATCGTGGCCTGGAGACTGATGAGCACTCTGAGTCTCTGGGCTATTTGGATACATCCTATTTGGACCAGGACAGTGTTATAGAATCTTTCTGCCTCTAAGGATTGTGGATAATAAGATGCCCTTTATTCAGCTTTTGTTTGACAGGTGATCCACCGTGTGTCACCATAGATTCAGAATTAGTTGGGTTGGAAGGGACCTTAAAAATCATCTAGTTCCAACCCCCAATAGGCCCAAATGCTGGACTAGCAATCAAAAGTCTTCTTTGCCATTGATCTGATGTGTTACTTTTAGAAAGTCATTCTCTCCTCTGTTTCAGCCTTCCTTTCAAAAAGCAAGGACAGTAATTCCTCCTATCTTACCAGAGAATTCTGTGAATATTCCAAGCTCTACTAGCCCTTGTTTAAATCACAGATTCTTCAGTTCTTTTGACTGGACAATTATTATGAAAGATGAAAAAAGCAAGCTATGCAGTAGACCTGCAGAGGAACAGGATAAGCAGTTCTGATTTCCATAAAGAAAACCAAAGTTTAGACATGTATTTGAATTAGGCTGACACTTTAAACTAATCTGCTGATCTGGTAACTTAAGTCCAAGCAATCCATTTGAGACTGCCAGACCCATTTAGGGATGTGTGGCTCCCTAGATTGTCTTTTTAATTCACTCAAAAAGAGTCTAACCAATCTCACTGTACAGTCTTAGAAAATATTTCAGATTCTGCCATAAATCAATAAATAAAGCTGACATTTAAGGCAGGAGATTTCATTTCAGATGTATGGTCACTCTGTGAAGGATCCTCTGCAGAGTTTTTTTCCTGTAATTAAAAGGAGTTGATTCAGATTGTCCTATGGGTATTAGAGTTGTCCTGTAGCTCTCTGGATCAATTTTATGAAATATACTATTTAGTGCTGTCCCAAATCTGGAAATTCAGAGAATGACGAAATTGTTGAGGTCAGAAAGTCATTTAGTGAAATAATTTCACTGCAGTATATTCAACCAGCTGTAAGAATTCAATCACAGAAATGATCTTGTTCTCAGAGTTGCAGTCACAGCAGTTCACATCCATGAATTTCATCTTCATGCATCCAGATGGCTTTTAACTTGTATGGCTGCATTTTCCTAGAAATACCACTGCAGGAGTACAGCACACCATCTTAATAAGGCTCTGTTCCTGGCAGTTTCCAGGGAGTTCTGCTAAGGGAGCATGTGGAGCCATTCTCTCAGAGTGCTAGCTCAGGGGGAGTGCAGGTTAAAGCATCTTTCAAGTCATTTTCTTGCTTCTGGATTTTAGTGAAGTATGGAAATAAAATGTTGAAGCTATGAGCTTCTCACTAGGCTCCCTTCTAATACCTGAATATTTCACAATTTGTAAATGTTTGCTTATGGGAAGTCAATTTCCTTCAGCTGCAGTAGTAGTCTAAGGTCATGTCTCTAGGCAGTGCTGATTTAGAGCTCCCCAAGTGCTCTGTGCCTGCATACACACTGCTCTTCACCCTGGTTTTCAAGGTAAGACTCAGAAGCATCAGATTCAGTAAGAGGAAAAAAAGTGTCAATGTAAAAAGGCAAAAGTGTTCTATCAGAAAACAACCAGATAGTCAAATCTAAGATATGTGCATGGTAAAGAAACAGAAAGTTCTTTCAGATGAAAGTGAGACAGGCCCTTAAAAATTGCCAGGGCCTTTATTTTTCTACAAAGAGCTAAGAACCAGTCTAACCTGTGGGAACTTATGTCATATACTAAAATGGAATGCCTTAAATGTTAATGTTCTGCGTCTGCAGTAGAGATGGCAGATAAGGGGGAAGGTAATCCAGAATGCTAAAACGATTGTTGAGCTTGTGTGCTGCTTTGAGTCACATTCAATAATGTATTTATTTTCCCTTTAGTCGATTGTTGCTTATAAGATATTATTTCTAATAGCAATCAGTTCAAGGGTTTTAAATAATGCAGCTCCTTTTCCCTGCCCTCAGTTGCTATCCTTTCCATAAAACTGCCCTTTGAAAGGATATATTTTAATAAGATCAATCCACAAAGCAAACACTTATTTCATTTATGTCTTCCAATGTTCCTTTCTGGATTTCAGAGATTACTCAGAGTTATTTTCCTTGCCTTCTTTTCTTTGGTAATGGAATAAAGAGTAGCATGTTCTGATTTTCACTTTTGCATTCCTTCTTGATGAAGCCAGGAGGAAGACCGGCGCAAGTAGTCAGGCATTGTCACAGAAGCAGGGTTTAGGTCCTTGCCCTGGCAGATTTTGGCAGGTTGATGCAGGATAAATTACTGAAGGATGGATTCACAACTCAGCTCTTGCACTGGCTGGGATAGTATCTCAGTATCTCTGGGGCTTACTGTGAGCCACACAGAAATGGGCTAGGCACCTCAGGGGACAGGGCATGGCAAGACGTTCAGGAAAGGCTTTTATAAAGGCTGGCATGCTGAATCAGGAATACAGGACTGATAAAGACACCATAATATGGGTAAGATCCTTTTTGGTCTTGCAGTAAAAGCTCTCTCTTGGGAGAGAGCTTCTCTTGAGAAAGGCAAGTGTTGCATTCTTATCTTATAATGTGAAGACTTCATCCTATGACATCTCTCACTTTCCAACTAGCCACCACATGCTGGACCAAGTTTCATGTGGCTCTGCATTTTCTCCTTTTGATAAATGGCCATAGCAGCACTTTCCTATCACAGAAAGCTACTGTCCAGATAACACATCAAAGCTGCAGTGCTGAGTAATACCAGCCTTAAAAGCAATATAGGGAGACAGTGTCTCCTGTGTTTTAAAGTGAAGGTAAAAATGGCCTCAGAGGATGGTGGATAACAAGAACTACAGGTGCAAGAACAAAAGAGGAGAGGAGAGGAGAGGAGAGGAGAGGAGAGAAGAGGAGAGAAGAGGAGAGAAGAGGAGAGAAGAGGAGAGAAGAGGAGAGAAGAGGAGAGAAGAGGAGAGAAGAGGAGAGGAGAGGAAAAATAAAAATAAGTCTGAACTTCAGCAATTCTTGTGGTGTTCTTTTGTAGGACAAAGCCATATGGGAAGTGACAGCTATGGCATTTCAACATAGAGACCCACTGAAAGATATTTTTTCACTCCACTGTCTCACCTATATTTTCTTGCTTTTTTGAAACATAATTAATTTTATTTTTAGATATAATTGAGGCAGTTTCCATGTCTCAATACCATTAGTAGGGTGTCTGTGATTATTCCTCTCTATCCAATCTAATGCTTTGATTTTTGGTTTCTTTGTGTTTGAGTGGATATTCACTTTCCCTTTTTCTCTTTCCTCCCCTTGACTGCCTTTCAACACTTGATGTGCTCTAAAATCACCAGGCCTCCTGTCTTTGTTTGGATAGCAGATCACCTTCTACTGTCTGTAGCTCTTTCACTGCCTAGCAGATTATAGATTTTTTTTCTTTTGCAAAACACACTATAGGAGGAGAGGTGGAGAAATCAATATTTCATTAGTCAGACCAGAATACAGCAATGTCTGATCTGCGGGTCTAGGATGCCACAGGATTAAGGTTGTAACAAAAGGCAGTAGCAGCATCAGAAAGGAAGTGGTCAAGCCAGGGATCTGGGACAGCAGGAGATGCTTTGTTGGCATGACCACAAGCTCTTTGCAGCAGGTGACTTAACATATTTCTTCTCATCCATACTGTGTACCAGTTGTCATCTGAACCACGGGAGGAGGCTGGAGCTAGACACAATCTCAAAACCTGCTGTGCTGTCTGCTGGGGTCACCCTTCCTCCCACTGTACCCCTGCTGAAATTGTCATTCACACAGCTTAAACAGTTCATCAAAGTGCTAAGGATGAGAGACTGCCTCTCTAGACTTGGGACAGGACTTTTTATTCCTTCCCTCTTTTTATTTTTTTCTTGTTTGAACAATGGCTGGAGGATTTTTTTTCTTCTGCATTTTTAGGCTAGTGTCTGGCACATGGACTTCCATCTATCACCAGCAGGGATGAGGGATGTTCTCCTATATCCATTTTATGCTTTTGTGGGCTTGGTTCCTTCCCCCTTTCCCAATCCTGTAAAATGGCAGCCTCTGAAAAAGAGGGTTGCTGTTAATACATCTGAACATTAATCAATTTGGGCAGAACCTTATATAGTCCCTAAGACATTATTGAATAAATATATGCTGCCATTTCAACACAGAAGCAGCACATGGGCAAACAAAATGCTCACCAGTCCATCAGTAAGGACAAACAGAACGCAAAAGATTTTACATTTCTGGTTTTGTGCATTTAACAATCCTGTTTTGGCTTCAGTTTTTAAAGCAGGGCTGAGAGATATTTTTCATTGTCTGTTTTTTCCCTAATAAAATTTCACAGTGGTCTGAAAAGGGTTTTCAGTGCATGCTTGAGGAATTTTCTGGTCTGGTCTGAGAGAGCCATGTGATACAACAGAATTTTAACGTCTCAGTACAGAGACAATTCCCAGTCCCATATTACTTTCTAACTGTTACTGTGTAATTACTTTTCTAAAGTATTGAGGTTTACAACTTACTGATATTCTTTACATACAAAATATTTAAGTTCATGTGTGTCATTGAAGAAACCTGTGAAATCTTGCACTAGTTAACATTTTCAGTAAGATCCACAGATTTCAACCCTTTACTGTGGTGCAAAAGGGATGGACAATGGAATTTGTGGAGTTTTGCCATTGATTTTAAGGGGATTGGACAAAGTCAGTCTCAGAATCCATTCCTTCAGCTTTTGATTTTCCTATAAATATGTCTTCTCTACTGAAACAGACACGTTTCTTTTATACCTAGTTTATGGCCTCAGTACAGCAGGCTCCATATTGCCATCCAGAGGAACCTAAACATGCTTGAGAACTGGGACTAGGTGGCATTTAAATGTCCCTTCCAATCAAAATTATTCTATGACTCAGTAATTCAGCTTGAAAACCTGGGTAATCTTAGGCTGTAAAGAAAACATTATCTTTATTGAGGAAGAGTAGTGTGTGCATATACACAAATGTATGCCTATATATTGGTATGCATTTCTATATGGATGTATGTGGCTGTGTGATACAATTTCCTAGAGGATTGAAGCTACAGTGGAGTTTCTATCTCCTGCTTTATAAGATAAGTAATCAATGCCAATAGTTATGCTAGAAGAGTGCCTTTTATGCCAGAAAGCCTGACTTTTCATTCCAGACATATTGGTGGCCATTATTTAAAAAAAAAAAAAATCTTTACTCAGTACTACTGGTTATTTTCTATGCTGTGTTGAACTGTGTCACTGATCAGGCTGTTTCATCTTTGCTTATTCTGCAAACAGGGTAAGGGCTGCTGCAAGCTAAATGTGCAGTTGATGTCAGGCACGTGTAGGAAAAGATATGCTTTAGCTTTCATTTTAATGAAGTGAGGATTTCTGTCCTACAAATGAAACCAGTGGTGATATATCTGTTCTGAAGCAGTGCACTGGAGATGCAGTGCATTGGAGTCAGCGTCAACAGGAAATAAGGGAGGACTTCCAATCATATGGAACTTTTTTGCTGTTTTGTGAGTAATTTGAGATTGTATCATTTATTCAATGAAACTGGTTCATCACAGGTTTCACTGTGAGCATTACATAATGAAATCTTGAAATTCTGGGTAAGGCTTTAAAAAATAAGTGCTATGCATGGCTACAATTGCTGGTAGGTAATTAACTATTTGGAAATGAGTAACTATTATTCAAGCAATGAAATATGGTCTTTGGAGCTTTACTTCAAGCATTGGTCTTCAACACCTCTCTGGTATTTGTTTTTTTAGTTTATTGAAGCAATCAAATCACCAAGAGATTGAGGTAATTTAAAATCAGCTCTGTGTACATTTTAAAAGAGATATGAATCATAATATATATAAAACTTAACCAACTTCAAAACTCCAGCAAGCACTATTTAACACAGTTAGTTTTTGAAAACTGTTTATTAAGGTAAGTAAACTTTTGATGTCGCTGAGAGAAAAGTTGAATTATGCAGGAAATATGCAGCATGGTTTAATTAATATTGACTAATCAACATCTCTTTCTCTTTCACTTGCAGGAAAATATAAACATCAATGAAGCTTCCAGATGCTTGGTGAAACACATAATTGCTAGTGAGAGTGATCCAGTTCAGTCTGTTGAACCAGATATTATAAAACCACACTTGAATTCCTCCAAGATTGTCAGTTGTTCAGCTTGCTTTAAATCCTAAAAGACTTCCAGACAAGAGCTGAACAACTATGATTCACAATTTATTCAACGAAACCAGCCTGCCCACATTGTCCCTAAGCAGATTGTCATTTTCTCAAAAATATATTTAAATTTTTCCTTTTTTTTTTACAGTTAAAATTTATTCTGAGGTGTTCATTGATAGCAATTATTCAAAACTCTCTTTGACTATTGGTCAAACAATACTCACGGTGATGGCTGTGTTTTCCTGTTTGGGTGGCATCAGTGATACCAAAACCTATTTCTTTGCCATGTGGTTTCTGAAAATTTGTATTTGTGATTTGACATCTGGCTTCAAGCACCTTCAAGACAAACTTTGCCTCTCTCCTGCCATAGACAAATCACTCAGACTTTTCCTTGCTAAGCTGTGAACTCTCAGTTGCAGGAGCTGTCTTCAGAGATGGGTTCCTCTTCTTAGAGAGGTGTAACAGCATGGAAGGGAGGAGACAAAATCTCATGATGCCTTATGTTTGCATATGTCACTGCAGTACTCCACTGAACACTTAGTTGGAAATGAAGGAGTGAAATTCTCAGTCTAGTGAATACCTGGTGCATAGGAAAAAAAAAAAAAATTCCTCAAGCTGACCTTATACTGTGAGACCTGTGAGGTTCATGTGCCTGTAAAATTCATCCTACTTGGCAATCCAAGGCTTATATTTGGACTCAAAATTCTTTTCCAACTTAAATGGTTCGATGACTTTGTGCCTCTGTCACTAAATGCTGTGTTACTATATAGGCACTGCAGACAAGAGCTATATTTCTCTCCCTGGAGAGCCAGGGGCATAGACATAGCTCTTTATGTGCTCTTCCTAAAGCCTTCAATCTTTCCCCACAGAATTTTGGAATAAGAAAGCAAGGTATCTAGTTTTAAAAATAAAAATTCACATTCAGAATTAATCTGCACAGACATAGATGTATAGAGATATATATATAGTAAGCTGGCATCTTTGAGAATAATTCTCAAGTTGTCTTGGATGCCATGTTATCCCTTAATATCTGTGTTAAACATTCTTTAACTCCCACTGTGATCTGTGTCAAATACCTTAAGCTTCCTGCCTCAGTTTCCTCATCTGCAAAACAGGGATCTATGTACACACCTACCTCACAGCACTCCCTGGAAGTTACTGTTGGCACCGTGCTTTGGGGATGCATGTTCTACAAACGCCTCTGATACTGCCCAGAACGAAGTATGAGTGCCCTCTAGCATAAATGCATGGTGCTGTAAAGCCTTAGTGTTCTAAATCTATCAAAGGCTTGCCTGTGCTACAAAAATTAGCTTCAATTATTCCACCTCAGTTAAGCTGGTCAAGGTTATAATGGAGCGTGTGACTGCCTGGGATGATCAGATTGGCTGCAGATGGTCAGCAAACGGAAACTGTGGCTGCATAGATGTCATGGTACATAATTTATTTGAGTTTAATAATCTCAGCAACAAAGCTGCAATTCAGAACCAGTGCCACATCAGTTATTTCAAATATAAAGCATCATTTGAGTGAAGTCATATGGGTGCCTTATTAAGGATGACAATTCATATCCTGAGCCAACACTGTGGAGAACAACAGGAACTAGATATTTCAGATAGCTTCTAAAGAGTTAATTTTTCATGAGTTGAGCCCTGTACTTCACTTATAAATCTGTGGGTCTCAGGTGAAGTAGAGGAAATTGCCATTTCATCCAAAAATACTTTAATGCCAAACTTGCAACAAGCCTAGCAGTTCCTACCATGTTTTGCTTATCTTAGTATCACCTTTATTTGGTGGCTTCTAGAATACTCACTAAGCATAATGGGAAATTCCACAAGACTTTGAGAGCTATGGCTACAGATCTGGTATAACAGTAATTAAAACAACTCTGCATAAATAAAACACTTAAATGACATACAGAGATGTTTTTGTCCTACACTCTATTGTATAAATCTACTTTAAAGTATGGGCTCATTGTCTGTTCCACATTATTTCTGTTGTGTCAGGCTCTACTGCAGTCACTTCTAGGGCAGATTTTCCTCTGGTAGATGGAAGACAGAGTGTGGCCAATCGCTAAACAAAGGACTATACAAGATGTAAGTTCTACAGTCATGCATTTTTCCACCATGAGAATTAGAACAGTATCACAAAGGATCAGGCCCCCTTAGGAGGTTACATAATTACGTATGTTCATTTTTGTTTGTACTAAAGTGATAAAAATCTTTCAAGTCTTTTTCTATAACACAATAAATGTGTGAATGCAACCTGAATATCTAGCAAACAGAGCCTTTTTAGAGAAGGTTGTTGTAGGCAGGCCAGAACAAAAGCTTTAATTTAGAATTAATGTGCTCAGTTTGTGCCAATACCCTTTCAGGAAATGTAAAGTTTAATTATACTATGTCAGTCCCTAACAGATTGGATTTCCTTAGGTTTTTTTGATGCACTCTGTGCTCTGTCCTCTTTGCTGGTCAGCAGGGACCAGGCATCTTAATCACATGTCCATTTCAAAATTAAACGTTTTCCCTTTCTGTTTGCAATAAGTAATGAACGATGAGTTTCTATTGCCTTGCAAATGGGCAAAGGTACTGCAAAGTGGAATTAAAATTTTCATTCTAGTTCTCCAAATACGCCCCTCAGGGTATTCTCAGCATCTCAAACCACATGTTGATGAGCAAGGGAGTTGCTGGACATGAGAGATCACCCCAAAACACTCAAAGAAAATGGTAGTTGAACATATTCACCCCCAGACATCATTTGCAACACCAGTAATGACAGAATGTCTTTCATTTTCTGTATTTGAAGCTCCATACAAACAAAACTAGCTCATGATCCTAAATATTTTGGGCAGCATATACATATTACTGACAAGAAAATGGATGGAGTGAAAGATAATTACTCAGTTATTCCAGAAAGATCATACTTTGTTTGACCAGGTTCAGCTTTCAATAGGAAGTCATTTGGAAATCTGAAAATCAGGCTTTGTTTTTCTTACACACCAATTTTTTTGATAATGTGTTTTCAATAACTTTTCTATTCAGGAATAGCTGTTCCAACAGTACTTTATGCATTCAGTTTGAATTGTTGTACATCAATATTTTATCATCAGATTTTTTTTTCTTTTTTAACCTACCTGACTACATAAAATGGAGACTGAGGGAGAGAGGGAAGGAGAATGTGCACCTTTAAATATCAGTGTTGTTTTATTTCTTGAAACAGCTTTTCTAGCTGGATGAAGTGAAATTGGTAAACAGATGTGGGAAATGTATTTAGTGTCAATTGCCAGGAAACAGTCAATCAAAATATCTCTTACTACACCAATATTTATGCATGTGACCACAGGTTCTATTATAATAAAAGATGGCATTTCTGACGAAACATGGAATATGAGTAATTTGTAAAATTAATTCATTAACCAAAGGAGGCACATATAAGTAGCCATAAGCTAATTTGGCTTTCTTCATATGTAGCCAATTTATGACATATATATATGTCTATTATAATAAGTTAATTTAAACTGCTTGCTTTAGGTAAAACTTTTCTTTTAAACCATCCAGGTTAATGTTTGACTTTGTTTAAAGAGTTACATATCTGAGACAGAAACCTTCCACCTTTTCTCCCTATTTTATATCCAATTCCAGATGCAACTTTTATGGCTCCACCTGTTCAAAGAACCTCAGTTCAAAGTTTGATTTTACAGGCAGAATTTTTGGCTCCCAAATAGATGCATCATCAGTTTGGAGGCTCATTACTAACCACAGGCTCAATTCTTGAAAGTCTGTCTCAGTAAAAAATGGCCTTAATATGAAAAATGGGCACCTGCATGTCTAAGATACAGTAACTGCATTTTTCTTCAGCTGTCAGAACAAGCTGGTACCTGCAGCAGTGTTACACACTTAATTATTCATAATTCCCTAGAAATATTAGATTGTTTTATTAATTAAAAAAAAATAGAAAAAAAAAAGAAAAAAACAGAAAAAAAAGAAAAAATAAGAAGAAAATAAGAAGGTGATTGCAGTGTGGGTCTAGTATTTATTTTACAGTTTTCAGCTTTTCTGCTAAAAAAGCAAAAATATTAGCATTCTGGTTTCATTGACTTTTTTAATGATGCAATCTGACACTCCCACACCCCATGG
The DNA here is from genome assembly GCA_013399915.1 of Illadopsis cleaveri. Taxonomy (NCBI): domain Eukaryota; kingdom Metazoa; phylum Chordata; class Aves; order Passeriformes; family Timaliidae; genus Illadopsis; species Illadopsis cleaveri. Next base: position 149,487 of record VXBB01015061.1, read on the forward strand.
CTGAGGTGCTACAAGACCCTCAACAAATCCCCAGTACTTGGTGGCACAGTTGCAGCTACACTGACCACATCTCTCAACAAGGAAATATATTTGACTGCACAACTGGGAATGTTAATTTCCGGAAAATGATCCCGTTTACAGTCACAGTGTATCAGATGCCTAATTAAGATAGGAATCTCTATGTCCTATGTTTCAAATGAAGAAATATTTGTTTACAAAGAGGAGATATGAAACTGAGAAAAGGCACAGCACACTACTCCAAGGAGTGGAAGCTGAGCAAATGAAAATTTCCTGGTAGGATTCTCTCCAGGTCAACCACAGAAACTTCTAGTTTAGTATTTGCCTGGTTTCTTTCAGGAAATAAGCTTTTTGCTAAGCTATAACAGCTCAATTCCACAGCAACTGATTATAGTTGCACCTGGCATCTACAGAGTTTACGTAGTTTTGAAAGGTTTGATTTCAGAAATGGCATCTTCAGGGTAAAGGTTTAAAAGCCAGTGGTGCCTAACTAGTCGTACATAAAGGTTAATTTCCTGTACCATGCAACTTCCATGCAAATCTGTCCAAGTATCTTCGGTTCCCATGAATCCGTATGTTTGACCTTCAAAACTATGTAAGGAAAGGGCCACTGCAAGATGTTCCTTTAACAGTGATGCTTCAGCCATGTCCAAAATCCTCCAAAGGATATGAACATAATGAATGGGGAAGCAAGGAATAGCAAGCAACCAGGTTCAGGGTGAACAGAAACATCTGGGACTTATCCAGGGCCAATTCAAGAAGCATTGATGCTTGACAACTTCCTCAGCAAGAAGTTTGAAAATCTGATGCAGCATGAAGTTTTTATCACTTAGAGGTCTATGAGTTTTCTAGGGCACAAATTGCTGTTCCTACCTTGTGCCCTGTGTGCCTTGAATTTTGCTTCTTTACTGGCTATTTTGCCAGAAATGTCTCGTTTATTTCAGGATTTCTCTGTCTTTGGCCTTTGGTGCCATCTTGTTTCCTTGACTTGAAACTTAGTGAGGAGCTTTTATCAGAGTCATTAACACTGAGGCTGTTACTTTTTAGTTGCTGTCAGGTTTCTAAGTTTTTTAATTTATTTAAATGTCAGCTATGCTCAGACAAAGGACACATAACCTTATACTAGCTACTGTGAAGAAAATTAATTCTATCCCAGCCAAAACCAGAACAGAGGTTGATCCAGATCACAGAGACCAAGGGAGTTGGTGTTGTTTATTCTGGAGAAGAGAAGCCTCTAAGGTGACCTTTTTGTGGCCTTTCGGCACCTAAAGAGAGCTACAAGAAAGATGAAGAGGGAGTGACAGTGTAAGGGGGAATGACTTCAAACTGAAAAAGAGTAGGTTCAGATTAGCTGTTAGGAAGAAATTCTTTACTGTGAGTGTGGTGAAGCACTGGATCAGGTTTCCCAGAGAAGCTCTGGATGCCCCATCTATAAGTGCTCAAGATCAGGTCGGATGGGGCTCTGTGCAACCAAATCCTTTTAAAGATATCCCTGCACATGATAGGGGGACTGGAACAAGATGATCTTGAAGGTCCCTTCCAACTCAAAGCATTCTCTGTTTCTATGATCCTATGATTCCATATTCCATACCATGTGGCTTCTTGCTCAACAATGAACTAGGAAGAAGGTTAGTGGGGAGAGGGGTCACTGTTTGATGACTTTCTTGGCATCAGTTTGTTGGTGGTGAGCAATTGTTTTCATTTCCATCACTTGTTTTTCTTAACTATTATTTCACTCTGTTATTTTCTTTTTCATTACAAATTATTGTTGTTATTGTTGATCTGGAGGCACAAATGAGTTAGGAAAACAGGCAATAAGGGGCAATAAAAAAACAAAAAGCAACATTGTGGGGTTTTTAACTTTTGCTTAATAGTAATGTCAGACTGTTTGTTGGGGATATGCTCACACATGGAGAAATTGTTGTGTTGCATTTTTTCTTGTGCACACACTAATAATTAATGTTAGAGTCTGACCAAAATTTTTATTTTGCTCCAGTGGTTCTGGGTAACTACCCAAAAGTGAACTGTCATTATGTCTCAACTTGTCTTTTCAACTCCAATCTATCAGAAAAGATTCATTGCCTGGGAAAGGTGACAAAATTGAGACACCCTCAACATATAGTCACAGTGGAGCAGAAAGAAGAGGAATTCTGCCAGCAGCCTTGCTGATGAAATTGAGAAAGGAGCCGAGCTGAGAGGAAAGGGAGCCAGTCTCTAGAAACGGTTATCCCAAATGGATTATAAAAGCTCTTCATTTCAGGTAGTTCAGACAGTAACAAATCCAGCCGGCAGAAAGCCTTCAGGGAAATTGATGAGTGGGGTTGCCTGAGATTAATGAAAACTACACAAATAGAGCAAATTGGCCCAAGTAGGGGTAAGAGTCTGCCCTTTCATAGGTCTCATAGTTATTAATATTAAGAATCTGACATTACAGTAGATGCCTTTGATGTTCTAAGGTCTCCAAGGCCAAGAATTATGCTTCCTTCTCCTGACTCCATCTCTATCCAAGTGCAGACATTAGACTAATGGAAAAAAGTGAAATCCTCTGTCCAAAAGAGGCTTATAATCAAAACACTCAAAACATATAGACAGTAATTGAAAATATTGCAAACTCTATGACCAGCATAATAAAACAAGATGAATATTTATCATGTTCACTAGATCTGCTTCTCCATCTACCCATTTTATATGCCTGTTCCTGCAGTGTTTATTCACCTGGCTGTACGTATACATATAAATGACAATCATTTTAGGATTTCCATCTCAACAAACTCACTTGCTTTTTTTGCCTGGGTCACCCTCCATCTTCATGCCCTGAGCTGCAATCTGGTGTGGGCATGCAGAGCAGTATTCGTGGAAACGCCATGTCTTGGGGCAGTTTGGGGCTTGTGATGTTGTGGCAAATCCTCTCTGCTGCAGCTCACATTCTCTGCTTGTTCAATGGAAATACAAGCCCCAGGCAGTTCTTTGGGTTCCTAGCAAGTGAAAAAAAGGGCTGCAGCCACACAGCCTTAGCCCAAGTATGCAGTTGAAGAGAACATAACTCCTATGTCCTGATAAAGCCAGCACGTGGGAATGAGTCCAACCTGTCGGGCAAAGCAGCAGATTACAATTCCTGTGAAGCTTCACCTGAACTTTGATAGCACAGCCCCACAGGACTCTAAATGCAGACTTACCCACCACTGATTGAACTATTTAAAGAAAGCCAGATCTAAAATGGGATGTAAGCACTTAGTGGAAGACAAAGTTTAATATCCACCATTGTAGTCTTCAAAACACGGAGGCAGCTGCCAGCCCTGAGGTGTCCAGCTCTGCAGAGCCTCAGCTCCTGGCAGCAGCAGTGCTCCAGCTGCCTCAGCTCTGCCTCCTGGCACGCTCATGGGTGCCCCTGTGCTGAGCAGTTTAATACCCAATTAATTCTCAGTTTTCCTCCCCACACAGTTTCTTTTCTCACTTTTTCCTACACTTGTCTCCCCACCCCTCCTGCTGTAGGGGTAGGGAGCAAGGGGCTGTGTGGTGTTTGGTTGCTGCCTGGGGCTGAACCAAGATTTCCATGGGGCTTTATTAAAAAGAGAAAAAGCACAGGATCTTATGTCTCCCATTCCTCTGCTGCTCCCATTCCTGCTGCAATAGCCAACATGGTACAAATGCACATGGCCAAAGGTTTCCTGTTTCTTAATAAATCCTGAACTGCTTGATGAAGGGTGAAAGCTTCATCACAGCTTTTACAAGCCTTATACCTCAGGTCAAGAATCCCGTGGCCTGCTGATCTGGGGATTGTTGTAGAAGTATAGCTAAGAGTCAACCTTAAGATTTAGAGGTGCAAGGTCTATAAAATCTATAAAATATCCTCAGTGGTTTTATAGGTGCTGTCTCTTTTCATTTTTATATATTGCTTCTGTGTGTTTATGCATCACAAGTAAAGTTTGTGAATAGAAATGGAATAGATGCAATTTACATTTCTGTAAAGCCAAATTTGATTTAAGAGATACAAAAACTATAAGTACATCCGGATGCACATTGGTCCTCTGCTCTGAAAACAATAAAAGCATTTGTGATGTAATCTACTATCTAATAAAGAAATTAAGGAGGCCAAAAAAATTTAAAATGCAAACAGGGAGAAATTAATTTAAAAATATCTCTTGAGTATTTATAAAGGTATAAGGGATAATCTTGCAGTGGAGATTCATAAAAGGATACTCTTATTAAGTAAATTATTGGAAATCAGAACAAGTACATATGTCAAATGGATGGAGCATAGTGGAGCAATGTGTTGAGATGATTAAACAAAAAATCATGGAATATAGGAAATAACATGATGAAATTTTTAAAAATTACACAAAAAAGAAAGACAACATTTCAACTTCACAAGGGAAACAAGAAGGTATTGTAGCTCTTCTTATCAGTCTTTGAGCAAACCTGCATCAGCCATACCAAATTATCCCAGGCAGATGATATTTATGAGAGGAGAAATCATTGTGCCATCCATTTGTGGAGATGGCACCAAAAATCATAGACATTTAAACCATGTCTCAGATTTGTATATGATCATTGTCCACAGAATAGATACTACACAGTGTGTCTATTTCCAAGAACTCAAGGAAAAATAGGCTGAATTCTGGAACTGTGGGAGCCCTGCAGGGTCCCTTGAGCTGTCGCTAGGTGTATTACTGTCATGCAAGGGAAACACAGAAAATACAAAATCAACAGCAATGCTTTTCAAGTATTCAAAGGTAATGAGGGAAAAAAGTCCCCAAATACAAGCCTGTTGGTTTCAGAGTCATGAGATTCTTAAAATATATATATATAGACCCTTCTTTTCTGATTTCTGAACACTGAAGGCTTCATACAATTTTTTTTTCTTCCAGTTTTTCTCATCGAACAAAATCCAGAATATCTTTTTTCTAAAAAAGGCAATGAAAATTCCCACAGACCCATATGATTCCAGAAACTGGAGGCCTAGCAAAAGCATTGCCACTAGCTTGTGCTAATTAATGGCTTTCAGTGACTGCCCAAATTCAACTGTCATTTCTGAAAATGTTGGCTTTAGTACAACATACAACATTACACATATATATATAGTATTTATAGAAATAATACTTTGTATACATGTAGTATACATGTATGGTATTATAAGTATTGCTTACTTAGTACAAATATAGCCAATTTGTATGCAACTGTGGTTGTAGGGATGCGGAATCTCCTAAGAGAAAGAAAATTCCTGCTGGAAAACCTGCCCTTCTGCGGACTCATCTCCATGGGCCAAGGTTCCGGCCAGGACCCAGCTCTGGCCCTAATCTTCCACAGGCTGCAGCTTCTTTCATAGCATATCTGCCTGCTCTGGGATCCTCCAGGGGCTCCACCATGGACCTCCTTCTCCACTGCCCTTGGTGTGTGCGGGGTGTCTTGTCACATATTCTCACTCCTCTCAGCTGCTGTGCAGAATTGCATCCCTTTCCTCAAATATCTTATTACAAAGGCATCACCAACATCATTGATGGGGCCAGTTTTGCCAGTGGTGTGTCCACCTTGGAGCCAGCTGGAACTGTGTATATGTGTGTGACATGGGGGTAGCTTGTGATGTCTTCTCACAAAAGACAGTCCTCTCAGAGAGATCTAAAAAGTCATAAAACTAGGACAGATCCAGAAAATGGAAAGCAGATGGCTCAGTGGAAGGTAGTGTTTTACATCACAACTCACTAATTAAAATGTCTTCACAAAATGTAAGAAAGGACAGTTCATTGTAGTCTCTTGGGAAATACCAATCTTAGCATGCTACAGAAAGAGTGATTGTTTCCTATTTCTTGGTGAATGTTGTACAAAAGCTATAGGGTGAAGATCAATGAAAACGACCCTCTTAGATTAAGTCTCAAGTGTATCTTTGTTTCCTTGGTAAGGAAGACGGAAATACCATGGGGAAAGACTCAGCAGCTGAGCTGCTGAAGTGTACCCATCACTCAGCACATGAACCAATTCTGTAAGAATTACCCAGTAAGGCACTTAAATATCCATCTCCCAGAGGCCACACTTCAAACCAACAGCTGAATTGCTTTTTCACACCTTTTCTTGTGCCTGTTTTTTGCAGTGACATATAGGGCACAGTGAATGACTGGCCCCAGAGAAGTCTTAACTAAAACCTGAAGTGGTCTGGCAGCCACAGAAATCATTGCCATTGATTGAGTCATTAGGCTGTCTAAGACATCGGTTATTAATAAGAAATCTTCTCATTTTCTTGTAACAATAACCACAAAAATAATCTCTCACAAAGCAAGAATCTCAGGGCAGCAAGGCTATATAGGAGCCAGAGAAGACTTTATGTGCATTCAGAGACCAGAAAAACTAGAGGGAGTGGAATCTACGGAAGAACCACAAACAGCTCTAGATAAAAATAGTTGGTAGCTGAGACAATATCAAGGACTTGCCCTTTTCTTGCTCTCCCTCTGCTGCTTTTTCAATGGTTAGTGAGAATAGGACACTGGACCCTTAGTCTGAGTCCTTTTTATGTTATGCAGTAAGTGAAATGAAGACAGCTAATCTCTTTTGGTGTTGGGGGAATAACAAGCATTCAGCCAATAGGAATCGACGGTAACTGGGAAACAATTTTTTTGTCCTGCAGAGATCATGAAGCACTGTGTGTTAGGAAAATTTCTCTCCAGTAACCCTTTGAAGCCATACAATTTGACGATCTGAGTATCTATATTGTAATTCTTAGCATGATGTAAAATGCCTCTATGCATAACATGTTGTGGTGGGTTGATGCTGGCTGACTGCCAGGTGCTCACCAAGCCACTCTATCACTCCTCATCTCAACTGGATGGGGTAGGGAAGAAAATATGATAGAAAAGCTCTTTGATCATGGTAAGGACAGGAGCATCACCTGGGAGTTACTGTCACAAGCAAAGCAGACTTCAGTTGGGGAAGTTAATTAAATTTATTGCCAATTAATAACAAAGTAGGATATTGAGAAGCAAGAATAAATCTTAAAACACTTTCTGCCCACCTCTCTCTTCCTCCCAGGCTCAACTTCACTTTAATTTTTTTTTTACTTCCTTCCCTCAAGTAGTGCAGGGGGATGGGGAATGGGGTTTGCAGTCAGTTCATAGCACTTCATGTCTGCCACGCCCAACTCTTCCAAAGATGCCAATATCTACTCTGAGCTTGTTTCCTTTTCTGCCTTTGGACTGTGGAAAACAAGACATCCCAAGAGAAGGATACGTTGTTGAAGTATCTGTCTTAGGAAGACGGGAACACTGTTTGGATATGATTTGACACTAGACGTGGCAGAAACACACATGACCAGCACAAATAGCTGGCTGACCTTTAGGAGAAAAATTTGGGTGAGATGCATTATGAAGTGTTCTAGTAAGTCGGCCTACAATAAATAAAACTGAAACCTAGAAAAGTTTAATTTAAAAAAGTAAGGAGTATACCATAAATATGGAAAATTAGATAACATATAAAAATTCTCTTTCTTCTAATAATCCTAGGTTAACAGTAACTCCTGTAAGGACATTTTTATTTTCCATGTATATTTAATATTTTGAGAGAATATCTTGGTTTTCGCCAGGAACTATAGCTTTTCTGAGACAGATGAGTTTAGATTTCTCTTTTCCTGTCCATATATACTTTGTTTCCTTTAGTATTTGAAATGGTTTGTCTTCCTTGCATCTTCTTTGATGCCCTTTTACAGGATGAGGTGACATATCAGTTTATGGTGGGTTTTTTTTATTAGGAGCCAATTGTTTTTTTCTTGGCTCGATCTTACCTTCCTCTATTTTATCTTTTGTCAAAGACAGTAACAGATAATGAAGATGATTTTTTCCTTTTCAAATGAGATTTTACCCAATTTCAGCCAATATTCATGCTACAACAAATGGTCCCCTCCAGGTCATTTGGTAGAAGACATACTGCCATTTCTACAGGACAATAAGCATGTTAATGTTTTCATAACTCATTCATGAGGTTTCAGCTAATTAATCTATAGTAATGCATTCTCTCAGCCAACAAATTGGCATAAGTTTTGACTTTGTTGTGTTCTATTTTTCCCTATCTTTGTCTCAATTGTTGTCCCATTTGTGATCTGTATAGTTTTGACAGTTTGTGGTTGACCCCATTACACTGATCTAATTGATGACCACTTGGATTTTGATGAAAAAGCAGCTGTATTAATCATGTAACACATCTGACTTCTTTTACCACATTAGCCCTCTGGGAAATCCTTTAGCAAATTATATCCGCATGTTAAGCTCCTCTGAACAATCAGTCTTGTTAAAGCCTTAGCCACGAAAATCCATTTCTTTTCTTTAGAAATCAGTCTCTTAATTTCTAGCAACTTAGCCTTTTTTCCACCAGATTATAACCAAATTGTATGAACATTTCTTGCACAAAGAACAGTCATTTTCATACAGGCAAGTGGAATTAACACAAAAGTTGTCAAATGATTTGAATTGTAAGTACAGAACAGAAGCTTGCAAGCTTGCGAAGCTTCAGTGTTCTTTCTTTTTCCTATGTGAGGAAAATAACTTGGAATATTTAAGTCCATCCCCTCTTTGTGGCTTCTCCAGTGCTCAGAGTTCTGTCTGAGAGGAAGAACTAGAAATAGACTCATTAAGGAGAGATTTAGAAAGAACTGGGTTATAACTAGTGAAAACTACTCATCTAACTCCACCAGTAGGATGTTAAATGAATTAGAAAGAGATGGCAAAAGTACTGATTCCTTTAGGGCAGTTTTCAGAATTCAATTGCAATAGAGTTTCAAAGCTCACAAATCTAATCCTCCAAAGACAGACTCAAAGGTTGCTATTGCTCAAACACAAGAGTATTACTCAGTAGGTGAACCAACAGCCTGCTTAGGTGGGATAAAATCTCTGTTATTATTTATCTTTACACAATGAAGGTAGCCCTAACAGGTGGCAATTAAAAGTTACAGGTCTTGTGTCAACAGATTTGTGGTATATTTACTGACTGCACTCAAGTATGAGGTCGCAAAACTGTGATAGCAGTAAGTTTACACATCTACTTCATTGCTGGACTTTATTTCAATTATAAGTGGCTTTAATATTTCTCACCCTGTAATACAGGTTTCATAATGGAGCTACTCTTACAGGGGCATTTGAAATAACAGGAATAATTCAGTATATTAAAATATATTTTGAGACTTCACAGTGGATTTTTTTTTGTGGGTACTGTGGATAGTTCTCAGGAGTTATTTAGTTTTATTATTCCACCTACCAGAATCATAAAAACTGCATTAAAATGTTACATCAGGGTATTTTCTGATAACGAAATATCTTGTATGCATATGTGTTGTGTGCAGCGAATCAGAAGATTATGAAATGTGTTTCAGGAAATACTTGTGCACCAAGGCAAGTGAACAATTTAGCCTACTGCAGTAAAATATAGTGGGTTTCTCAATAAGTCATACTGACGGAAAAACATCTCCATACAAAGCATACAAAAAAGAAATGCTGACATTGTAAGTGATCTACCACGCTACATTAAAATGCTGACTTTAACTCCCACTGCGCTTCAGCAGCAAAAAACCTTGTGAGATTTTTCAAGACATTCTCATGACATTCATCACATTGATTACTTCATAAGGTTTTCCTTTCTGCCCTCATTAAACTGTAAAGGATGCTACTATCTCATTGCTGAGCCCCCTTGGGGCTCAATCCTCACACCGAGCTTGCAATGTCACAGATTCATAAAATCATAGAACAATTTGGGTTGGAAGGAACATTAAAGATCACTTAAGTCTAAACACTACCATGAGCAGGAAACCTCCCACTAGACCAGGTTATTCAGAGCCCAATCCAACCTGGCCTTGAAAACTTCCAGGGATGGGGAGTCCACAACATTTCAGGTCAACAAAGAGCAAACTGAAAGAGAAATCTCTTTATATGACAGAGTAGCAAGCAAAAGTCTGTTTAGGGTGAAGTCTCAGAGAAATCTCTCTCCAGTTTCCCTCCTGAGCAGCCATATTTTGGCATCCAAGAGACATTTTTCTAGGACACACAGCAGCATTGAATTCAGTTACATTCACCACAGGTTTTAACAAGTGTAACATTTTCTTTTAACAATGCACTGAATATACTTCCCTCCTGTACTGCATTGCCTCTGAGCTGCAAGGAGAAGGGATGAAAACAGTACAACTGCCTTGAGATCTATCTGGGGTCTGTTACTGCCTCAGGAATCTCCCTGAGAGCATGTTGCATTTGAATTTTGGGGGACAATAAACCTTCAAGAAAGAAACAAATTTCCTGAGGAAGATAGCCATCTAGATCAGCAGATGCACCTTATTGTACAGTCATTACTATCAGAAGAGACAACCAAGGCTTGCCAAGGGCCTCATCCCTAATGTATCCAACTTCATTTTAACACAGAAAAAAAAACAAGTCTTCCACTGCCTGTCCCACAGCAAGATGTGTGTCTAGTCTTTTTTCTCAGTGTGGCTCCATTTGCCTAACCTTACATTATTTCATGGAAAAACAAATGCTCAGTAGTTCTGCACTAGCAGACTTCCACCCTGTGTGCTATCCTCCACCTGGTCAAGTTTCTTTGTGTGTATTTATTCTTACCAGGGTCATTAACACAAGATTAGATGTTTTGGCCAATGTTAATAGGAAAAGGTGTGCTGCTGTTTTCCCTGTAGCATTTTTTTGCTTTCCTTATCTTAGGCGGAAAACAAAGGAGACTAGAGTGCAAGAAACCATTCCAGCCTAAAAAGCTTTAGACCATTAGTAATGCTGGAATTAAAAGATTAAAACACTTGTTTCAAGTGCTAAGTAGTCATGTTCTCTTATTAATGTCATACTCTACTAAGCATTATGCCATACTTTGTAATGCATGGATTCATCCCACACATCCCGTGTGGAAAAGTGCTTTGGGCTTGTGTTTAAATTTGAGTGCTTTCCTAAATCAAGATTCCAGGACTTATATTCTCTGACATTCATTTCCTCCTCTCATTCCCCTCTAAACCAGTTCTCAGAGCCCTCAAATGCGTTTACTTTGAAAGTCACACTTTAAAACTCAGTGATTTTATGAAGACCCAGAGCAGACATTCAATCTAGAGACATCCCCAGACATCATGTGCCCCAACGCTTCATCGAATCAGACCCACTGGGCCTTAAAGAGACTCTGCACTTGCAGTTCCTGCTGAGGTATTTCTAACTGTGCTCCTACAGAGGCATTTTTAACATCCATCTGAGCTGCCTGTACTGCATAGCTGGATCTGTGACAGACTCTCAGAGACAGACATTTATCACTCCTGCATCACTGTACTCTGTTCTCTCTGTACTGTGGGGAAGAGCCTTACTTATCATATTAAAAATGCAAAGAACAATTAAAGAATCCCACTCTTAATGAGAAGGTACTTCTCCCATCAATTTTAAGCAATGAATATTGCAAACTCCCTTTTCAAGGAGGTTAGACTAGTACTCAACTCTCTGCTGTCAAGGATAGAAGCTCCTGCTGAAATGTGCTGAGCTCCTGACACTTGCAGGATCTGTGCTGAGCCTGAGTATTGGGTGGCTGTCACATCTAATTAATGTCAATCCAGTCCAGGGATCCTACCTCTAAGTCACAGTCCTTGGCCAGACAGTGCTGTTCTAACTAGAATACATGGAGTGTAATTCATTGAACATACTAAATATAGGCTGTGCCAATTTATGAAGGGGCAGGAAGAGCTAGAAGAATTTCTATTTAAAAATGTCTAATTTTTTTTCCCATGGAAACGAATGTATGTAAAATGATTTAAATGCTGGAGATCTTGGGGGAAAAAAATTATGAAAGTGCTATAGACCTTGAGGGAAGAAAACCATCATGAGAGGATGTGTTCATCTCTGACAAAATATAAAACCAAAACGGGCACCAGAGAATATACAGCATTAATTGCTGCACTAATCAAGTGAGCCAGCAGTGTATAATAACTCATCATTGTTCATTCTAGAGGTAGCTACTGCAAGTGTTCAAGAGACTGAAATAAAGCATCCTTCAACTTTGGAAACAAAAGGAGGATTGTGAAGCTATAACATTTAGCACTGAATTGACCTAGCTGGATTGTGTATGCTCCTGCTGAATCAAAATAATGCAGGAACATGGTTTGGTCCTGAACCTCAGTGTTGAGGAAAAATGTAATTCCTACTACTGAAGGATATTTAATCCCTTTTCTAATCAAGTTATATATTCAAATTTGTAATTGCAATCTGTGTATAGGTTATATAGATATGTGTAAAACCTTTTACAGGTTTTCAGTTTGGATAATATTGCAGAAAAGGAACAGAATATTATGAATAAAATTACTTCCTTTAATGATAACTTTTAAAAATGAGTAGAACAGAGTTCTTTGCTAATAATCTCCATGAAAGTTGTATGTCATTATTCAAAGTATGGACAGAGTTCTCAGACTGTGACAGACCTTCAGATTTCAGAAATTCTGAAGGGAATTACAAGAAGAAAGTAATTGGCCCAACATTGTTCAAAAAAAATACTTTCATTGTGTCAAGGCTCGGATTCCTACTTGTATAATTTCGGTGGGAAATGACCTTTCTATCCTATTTAGTCCACCTGTCTCCTCAAAGGAGGTCTGATTTCAAACTTAGAGGAGAATTCTCAAGGTATTTACTGGTCAAGGTTTGAAAATCTTTAAGGATGACAATTCCACCACCTAACTTAGAAATTTTCCTCATTGGAAATCTGGAAGTTTTATTTCTTGCTGCTTGTCTTTTATTGTGCACCTTGCAGCAGGGTCTGGTGCCATTGTCACTGCCTCCTTTAAAACCATTTAGGATACATTCTGGGTGTCATTTCCTGAATTATTTTGCAGAGATGCTGACACACCTTTGTGACCAGTTCAGGCAGCAAATTTAACTTAACTTTCCAGAAGCGAACTATGAACAGAAACAAAGACTTCATTGCAGGGAAATAGGATTTTAAAAGCAATGGTCTCTCTAGTCATGCAGAAAAAATGTATCTCATCTTGATTCAAACATTCAGTGAAAACAATTAGGGATGGCTGTCACTGTTAAATGTAATGAAAAATGCCTTCAGTTTAGGCAGCATCACATAAGATGTTAACTGTTAAATTGGTTAAAGTTAAATGCCAGTATTCTCGAGTCCAAATTGTAATTCATCCAAACCTAAACTTGTGGACTTCATTTCTGCAGGAAAATTCCTTCAAGTAGAGGATGTCTGTAACTAAGATGGTAATTTTCTTCTGCAAATTCACCATAATAAAGCAATTATTTTGCTCATATATTAAACTTGTTATAATCTGTGGACAGTAAAATCCAGGAAGTTCTCACATTCCTTTTATACTGTGGGACCTAGAGCTGGGTGCAACACCCCAAGTGGGATCTCCCTAGAGCAGAGGAGAGGGGTAGAATCAACACCTCCCATCTTTTGATGCAGCCCAGGACACAATTGGCTTTACGGGCTGCAAGGGCACATTGGTGAATCATGTTATTCTTGCGGTCCACCAACACCTCCAAGTCCTTCTACCAAGGACTAATCTTGACCTATCATCTGCTCAGCCTGTACTTGTGCTTAATTTACTATGTATGCATGGAATTCTAATTGGTGATATCCCCCATGCCTTTTATTTGGTGTGTGTGTATATGTGTGAGTTTGATTTTTTTGGGTTTTCTCCCTTGTTTCTTTGTTTGGGACCTCATTTATTTGGCTTTGGATTTTGTTGTTGGTTTTTATGCGTTTTTCTGGGAGACCACATGCATAGGTTCTGGGAGAACCTATTCTCCAAGACTACAGTCTTTTTCACTGAAGTCCTTTGGGTTTGAGTTCAACTTCCTGCACATTGGGCCAGTGAGCTTTCCTGAATTCTGTGATGGAAAAGGGGTTCACTGATGATATGGCAAAGACGGCTAGCAAGGACATGCAACGCCATAGGAGAAAAATGCATGAGGAGACACACACAAAACCTGAAGAATTTTACAGCCCTTGTATGATACCCAGACAATTCTACTTGCAGATTAGCCACTGCTAATCCTTTAGTGGCTTAGAGGTCACTAAGCCTGACTTTAGTGGCTTAGTGACTTCTAGGGACTTCAGACAGGTTAAATTGGTATTACTAACAGTTCGGAGCACACTACAACAGAAAGAAAAAACAGAGTGTTGCAAAATCTTCATTCATTTGATTCCAGAGCTGATATTAAGCAGCTGACAGATATTATCAGCAAGGGCATAACATTTAGAAAGTATTTAGAACATGTATACACTATGTATGTGTACATATCTAATTATATATAGCTGTTTTATGCCTTGGGATAATATATGTAATGTATTATCTCTAAATTAGCTTTGGTATTCTTTTTTTCAACCTTGTCTGTAAGATTTCTCCTGTAAGCTTTTGCCCCTGCTGATTTTCTGTAGGTCTCTATGCCTGAAAAAGCCAAACTTGATTTTCACAGTAAGTTGCACCATGACTGTGGAGTTTATTGGACAATATCCCTATTGAGGTACATTAATGGTGGTCTATTCCCATGCAATAATGTCACCATTATTTTTTGTCATTCTCATCTCTATATATTTCTATAAAATATGCTCATAAAACTTGAGCAGCAATGTGAAATTTCTCTATTTCCCATTCCTTTTAAAGGTTACCTAAAAACATCTGCAGCACAATAAGAGTAAACTATCACACACCTAAGAATACTTGCTGTAAACTGCTCCATTGTGCCAATTAAATGGGGTATGAACTCTACACAGGGGAGCATTTTATTGCTTCATTATTGCTTTTATATAATTTTAAATCCTGTTCACTACAGCAACAAACATCCAAGCAAATATTTAAAAAGCTAAACTGGGAAATGTAGAACAAGTTAATCTGCTACTGGAAACTTTAATGTGTTCAACTCCACATATGGCATGTCTGTGTTCTGGGGGCAAGAAAATATTTTCAAAGGCACAAAGAGAATGGCTTATTTGCCTTTTTAATACATGCAATTAGACATAATGGAAAGGGATCTAACTGGTAGAGTGGACTGACTTTGACAGAAACATGTGCTGGTGTTACACATATTGCAGTGATAGTTTAGGAGCATAAACCTAGAAAGGTTCAACTCGTTGTAAAAAAAAACATGGTTGTGTGGGAGAATAAGAGATTACCTGTTAAATAAAGAATTTTTCCAGCAACATAGTTCATCAACACTGAAGCAGGGTGAAAATTCCTGTCAACAATTGTCTTTGGTGCAAGTAAGATTTGAGCAAAAGTAGATATGTTTACAAGTTGTTTCCTTTACAAGTCTCCAGCTGTCTGAGTTTAGAGAGTCAGAGCCCTTGAGCCGCTATTGAAAAGCCAGTGAGGTGGCACAGCTGATGTCTTTCTTGTGTGATTAATGACAAAACTGGAAGGCTTAAACAGCAGGTGCCTCAGAAGTGTAGTGATGATGACAATTTAGTTTCATTAGAATGTTTTCTCTGCTCTTTCTATTATTTTATCATAGGAATTTTTTTCAAAGCCTTTCAGCTTTCAGTCTGCGTGGTTATAGAATCTCAGACTGGCTTTGGTTGGAAGGTACCTTAAAGACCATCTAGTTCCAACCCCCCTGACATGGGCAAGGACCTTCCACTACACCAGAGCCCCATCCAATCTTGAAGACTTCCAGGGTCGACACATCCACAACTTCTCTGGGGAACCTGTTTCAATGCCTCACCACCCTCACAGTAAATAATTTCTTCTTTATATCTAACCTAAATTTCCCCTCTTTCAGTTTGAACCCATTACTCCTGTTCTCTATCACTACAGCTCCTGATGAAGGGTCCCTCTCCGGCTTCTTTATAGGTCCATTAAATGTCCTGTCATGCCCTAGTACAAACAGCAACCAAGGAAGACATAATTTAGTATGAAGCCATAAAATGCTCCAAAGAACTATTTCTGTTTCTGGAGTAATTTATGCATAAAGAGTTCTGCACTTTAAAACTCTTTTTTTTTTTTAGGATTGCACTATAACTACATCAGATCCTTCAACATGGTGTTCCCTCTGAATTCTCCTGTTCTAGATAAGTTTAGTCCATCTGACAGGCCACAAATTGAAGAAATGACTGCCTGTCCTTGGCAACAAGACTGTACTAATACTCCACCAGATTATCCAAACATTCCTAGCAACCCTGCAAAATGGATAAAATTCAGTTCAAGAGGGAAAAGTGAGTGGAAAACTGCAATGAGGATATTAATGATACATGGTGGAATGCAACCAACTTGGCTCTCTCTGTCTAACCCCTGTAGGCTTTCTGCTTTGAAATAAATGTAATTAATTCAAAAATGCACAAAGCCACCTCCTGACAAGAACATCTATTTTAAGATTACACCACTTTGATTTCAGAATGCAGTGGCCACTTGAGGGCAATTCCAAAGTAGTTGTGAAGTAACACCTAATGAATCTAGCTAAGTTTCTGGTAATGACAAGGTCATAATATCACTTGCCACCATGAAATACCACATAACCTTATCAACTCATATTTCAGTGTGTTTATGGTACTACTCCTTGCTCACCCAAACAAGGTCCCTATGTATTTATTTAGCACTAGTTACTACAGCCACCTTTTAGGGAGTTAGTTAAAAGGACTTGTAGAAAATTTATGGTATTAAGATTCCAAAGGGGTTTGAAAGAGAGAGGTGAAGACACAATCAAAGCATACCCCAAGAAATCAAGATGTCTTAGTTAGAGGTCAAAAGGAGCACCTAATTTTGGGTTACAGTAGGAAGGAAAAAGAAGAGAAGCAGCAGTGAACTTGTTCTGTACCATAGCCCAGAACTTAGAAACACAGATTCAGCTGTATATTTCTGTTTACCAAGCAGATAGAATGTGGCTCATACCACATCTTTTCAAGGTGAACCACTGAAGGGTTGCAAGAGAAACATCAAGAGAGAAATGCACTTGGTAGGTAATTCATAATTGAGGGAGTTCTTGCTCCTGATCTAGTGTTTAGTCACCTGAGCAGACTCTCAATCCTCCTACTCCCAGGTGTAAGCTACTTTCTGACTTCTTTTTCTGGACTTACAGATATAAAGAAGAAATTCTTTACTATAATTGTAGTGAAGCACTGGAACTGATTGCCCAGAGAAGTTGTGGGCTCCCCATCCTTGGAGAGGTGTTCAAACTCAGGCTAGATGGGGCTCTGAGCAACCTGGTCTAGTGGAAAATGTCCCTGTCCATGAGAGGGGAGCTGGAACTAGATGGTCTTTAAGGTCCTTTCCAACCCAAAGCATTCTATTGCATGATTCTATGATATTTTCAAATCATTTAATCTGCCACGGTGAATGGCACTGCTTCATTTTTTTCATTTAAAAAAGATTATTATCTTTGAATATTTCCTGCAGTCCCCATGATCTCAGAGGAACAAAAAAGGAAAGAAGCAGTCTCATTATTTTACTGCCAGTATATGCCAAAGAAAAATTTAAACACTCTTTCTGTATGGTGTGATTATAATTGAGCTGAATTAGATTTTAACCTCTGAAGGAAACCAGAAAAGTGTAATTGAAGCCAATAGGTAATTTGCATTTTACTGTGTGGTAGAGGTCAGGACCTACCTCGGATCACTTCTTTAGTACTGGTTTACCAAGTACAAAATCTGTAATCAGAAAACACTTTCTAAAATAATGGTTTTACCCAACTTGGTTGGCCAGTTTGTCTACAGGATACAAAAGGGAGGCTCAGATCTGTGCCCCACAGATGAATTTGAGTTGTGTATAGAAACTATCTCAATACTCTGATAGTAGTTCCACTCACAAAAAACAGAGCACATATTCAAGTAATGATGCATATATAATGTTAGGTCTCTGTTTCCAATTTACTTCATCCTGTGGCTAATTGCCTCACTGCAGATTGCCAATTAGTTTCACTCCCAGCTGTATTCAGGAAGCCAAGTGGGAATGCCTGCATAAGCCTTTGAAGTCCTTTACATTATCTGCTAATCTAAAAAGCTTATCAACACAGCATTTGAGAGGAAGAAATGAATAATTATGAAAAAACATTCATCTTCTTGAAGCTTTAGAAACTGCTTTCTAAACAATAGAAAATGTTAAAGTGAGACTTTTTCCCTAGTCCACTTCTCTCAATTCTGTCAGGATGCCATGACAACATTGAAGCTATAAAAAACCTGCTGTTTTAAACAATTCTCTAGATACTGATGAAATTCAGTAGGAAGGAGCAACGTGATGTTTTTGTTAACCTGTGCTGATAATACTAATAAACTATAATACTAATAAACACTAATAAACTCTAGAATCAACTGGTTGAAGAGTTACAACTGTACTTGACATTTTGTGCTCAGAGACAGTGTCACCATACCATGTTAAAAGCAGGTGAGGAACTGCCAAGAGGCTGGGAAAATTCTTGAGCTGTTTGACCTGAAGGTGGAACACTTATTTTCTCTCTTTCTTTAGTAGCAACAGTAAATGAGCAGAAAGATAGATATACTCACTGTGAAGCTCTAAATTCTAAACTTAGTTCTGATGATAATTCCCCTCCAGTCATGTTTTCCTCCAACAAAAACAAAAGCTCTCACATCTGCTGATGTATGCTTTGGGCTGATGGTGAGTGTATAATTAACTAATAATGATATTACACTTCAGTAATATTAGATTTGGTTGGCTGAAGGCTATTGCAGCATCCTCAGTAAATTCAAGCAGCTGGTTGGGGGTTAGGTCCTCCTAACTTTGATGAGGCTTGCAAAAAAATACCTTCTGCCCAATAACAGTTTCCTGTGGCTCATAGGCTCAGAACACTCTCTTACCTTTCCTTAGATCTCTGGAAATGAGGAAGGATCTGGGCTTCTGGAGAAGCTTCTCCTCTGCCCTATAAGTAAGGAAATATAGAAAAAGGGTTTGATTAAGTTGGTAAGGATACAAACCAGCATTTCTACTTCATTGCTTCTGGTCACTGCTTCAACATTCTTTCTGGCTGCACCAGCTTGGTTTGCTTTCAAACACCATTCAGTTCTGTCAACGTCACTTATATCGTGTTCTTATTGGTCTTTTTGTTTCTCAAATCTATTGAGTCAGAAGCAAATCTTTTCATTAGCTGCTGGGAAGACCTTAGTGTTGGTATTTTAGTTTTGTTTCTAGTGGGTTTTTTTTCCAGTCATTTCTAGGCATTAGTCAGTCATATGTGAAGGAGGGTTCCTGAAGGAGGTACAAAGTTAAACACGTAATTGTGATCTCTTGCAGATGTTTATCTTTCTTCTTTGTTGTTGTTTCCTTTGAACAAATTATCCAAAGTTGTTTGAACTAAAAGTCTGTAATTATGCTTTGTCAATGGAAAAACAGTTTGATTTTGGTCTTGGAGTAAGTGATTCACCTTGCTAACACAGGAGTGTGAGTAGGAGGAAAAAATACTACAAAATTTCAAAATGTGTTCTTTTCATCTGTACTGAATTACTTCTCCCCTTTTAACCTCATTTTAAATCTCTTCCTTCTTGTTTCTTCATTTTTCACTCTTGGGTCATATCTCTGCTTCACATGTTCATATCTTTACTTTTACATTTATTGTTGTTATCTCAAATGCAATAATATTACATAAGTATGGGAAATAAACAACTCTCTCTTTCCAAGTTGTTTGTATTTGCTTCCATCATGGAGAGATGGATGCATGGATTGATGGACAGACTAACAGATACATAGGCATATGTGGACCACTGCAGAATACTCATTAGCATCTCACATTAACAATCTTTTACTTTTGCATATTAACATATGTCACATAAATGTTCTGGTACACACAGACTTGAAATTAAAATGAGAAAGAAGAAAAGTAAGTACAGCAAGGCAAAATAAGGCACTGGGCTATAAATTAGAAATAATGTGAGTTTCAAGGTCTTCGAAGTATTCTTGTGGTGTAAAGAATCAACTTTTTTGCTGAGCAGTGCCACTTGATGTGAGAGAATGGTGTGAAGCTATGCTTTTAGCAAGTGATAATCTGTAATTCCCTGGGCTCAGAAAATGAAACAGGCAGCTCTGCAAAGTCATTGGACCACAGGCCAATACTTTCATGAATGCTTAAAAAAACAGAGGACTTATGGTATTCATAGCATCTGTTACTTGAAAGCTGAGAATTAATAGCAGTTAAGGTGTGATTTCTTTCATCACTAACTAATTTTTTGAAGGGACTGGCAATTTTTATGACAAATTATCTTACTCACAATTAAAGCACCACTGTAATTTGTCTTTCCCTGGCATGTAATTTATGCTGTTCAAGCAAAGGAAGAAAGAAGAGTGGAGACTATAGAAATCACATTCCTTATGTAGAGCGAAAACCAGTGGCAGGCATGTAACTTAATCCTGGTGTCTCCCAGAATGAGTGGAATAAGAGCACTGTCATTGATACAAAACTTCATACAGAATGATATGAGATAAAAAAAGTTCCAAGACCTAAAAGGTATTTCAGGT
Organism: Illadopsis cleaveri; assembly: GCA_013399915.1. Classification (NCBI taxonomy): domain Eukaryota; kingdom Metazoa; phylum Chordata; class Aves; order Passeriformes; family Timaliidae; genus Illadopsis; species Illadopsis cleaveri. The sequence continues at coordinate 169,906 of VXBB01015061.1, forward strand.
ACATGCTAAAATTATGCTGTTGTCTCTGCAAGTTGGAAAGTTAGTGACACTTAGGAGGTTTTATTTTAAAGGTTGAAATAATGTAGACAGACTTATTCACATAGCATGTATATAATTCACAAAAAGTGCATACCTACTATAATACTTAGGAAACTCATTTTATAGGCTGGAATAGGAGCTCCTTCAATCAGAAAGTCATGACCCGTGGATTAAAAACCCCACATCAAACATATACAAAAATTCATTGATGACATTGGACCAGCTTAATAATGACTCAGGGAGCTGTTATGATTCCATCTGTTTCAACAGTAGTGAACCATCCAGCAGAAGATGCTTGTGAAGCAAGCCTAATTATACAGCCTGGACAGTTCTGCAGACTTTCAGGATGAATGACATTAGCAACCAGTTTCCATTCTAAAAGGAAAGGAAAAAAAAAAAATTAACAGAATCAGAGCCTTGCTAGGCTCTGAAAAAACAGCTGCTGTCTTTCCAGGGTTGCTCTTCAAAACATGCTGTCCAAAGAATAGTTTTTTTCAGAAAAAAGTTATCATACTTTGACAGAAATAGCCAGAGATCTTCCAACCAGTTACAGCAGATGGCAGTTCAAAAGACAGAGGACATCTGTTTATGATTCATCCAACTTTGCAAAAGACTATGAGAATTTGAGATAATACTCTCAGTAGAGTTTTTATTCCTCATAGGTGGGAATGGAGTCACCTCCATCTGGCAAAAGGTCTAACAGTGATGCCAAATTGCCAAGTAATCCTCATTACTGATCAAGAAGTTACCTTAGGCGATATGCAGGTCTTCAGAGAAAAGTTACAAGATGTGGATGTGTAATGCTTTCAGACAGAATGCTTTGCCTCTGTAGACAAAATCTGCTTTCAGAACGTTTTTCCCTTTCCTTTTGTAAATAGACAATGAAGAGCCAGGAAGTCAGCTAGGAAAAGATTCTTGCACAAATGTTTCATTTGTAGTTATAGAAATTGTGAAACAAGCTATTGTTGGTGGAGTTGCAAAACTGCAGTGACTCGATGATAATGATTGTCTCAACTATTTTGCTTCTCCATTTGAAGCATCACTGACAGCTGAAAAATATAATTTGGTACCATGCCAAAATAACTGTGACTTTGTTATGAAAGGATATCAAGAAATTTTCCACAATCAACGATGATTTTATCTCTTGCCAGCTGGTCTCATGCATTTCAAAAATGGTATACTTGAACTCATTTACTAGAGTTAACTGTCTTCAATGTACATAGACAAAGCTGCGTAAGAAAATGAAGTTAAATAACACTGACAGAAAGTCTATTCTCAGAATTTCTTCACAGATGTGCTAATTAACTTCAGTAGATTTAAGACATGACCTCATGTAGGCAAAGCAGCTGTCAGATGACCATACAATTTTTAATGTCTTGTAGACTGAATAATTGTGTTTCTAGAGTGTAGACGACCCAAAGACAGAGATAAAGAAGATATGACTGTTTTCTGGAGATATGTAACAGCGGGGATAAAAAAAGGATTATGCTATCTCACAGCTTACATATGGTCATGGATTTTATTGATTTATTTACCTATTTTCACAAATGTACAGTAGTCTAATTGATGTATAACATTTTGACTGCATTATTTTTAGCCTATGCAGGAAATTATTAACTTTTTAATAGATGTGACCAATGTAATGTAGATTTAGAGAATGGTCTATTATTTTTGTCATGACATGTAAGACACAAGAATTTGCAGGTGCTTGTCACAAACAGAATAAGCAGATTTACTTTTTTCTAAATATGTAAATGACATGACGGCATGAAAATTGTAATAAACCAAAGGTTTTTGAACGAGCAGCTGGCTGAAGTTGTCTATCCCATCAAGTGGCAAATGCTGTAGGTACAGCGGTGGCATCACCATATTGTAGAATCATAGAATAACCTAGGCTGGAAGGGACCTTGAAAGATCATCTGGTACAACTTTTCATGGGAAAGAGAATCTGTATGAGATCATCTAGTCTCTGTCTAATGGCAGCTCAAAGCATTCAGTGATGAAGACTCTACCACACCCCTGGTGATGGTCATTCCCTTGGTCCCATCAGTGACTGTTCATCCTACAAAAGATGTCTTTCTTACACCAAGGTAAAACTGCTGGTGCAACTTCTATCCATTGTCTCTTGTCTTGTGCCTTGGGAAAACAGTGCCTCCATCCTCTTTTTACCTCCCCTTGAAGTACTCTGAATGAAACAGTGAAGTACTGTGAGATGGAAACTGTGATGATCCTTCCTGATCCTTCTCCAGAGAGATCCAACATCTTTAGTCTTTCCTCATAGGGTAGTTCTTCAGACCTTTGACCATCTTTTTAGCTCTCCTTTAGACCTTCTCCAGTCTATCCATGTCTTCCTTGAATTGTGGGGCCCAGAAATGGAGACAATACTCCAGGTATGGCCTGACAAATGCTGAGTAGAGTCAAATGATCATGTTTCTGCCCTTGCTTGAAACCAGATAAGCAGCACCCACTGCACTCCCCATATAAATACAAGATGTTATCTTGGTGTAGAAAAGGATCCAGTTTAGTCTGGCTTGATTTGTATTTGGCAAATCCCTCCTGTTTTTTTCCCAATAATCTGCTTTTTTTGGTTAGTAATATTTTTTGGAAGACCCATTCCAGTACTTTCACAGGAATTGAAGTTAGGCTGACGTGTCACTAGTTTCCTGGGTCTTCATTTGGGCCCTCCTTGTAGATAGGTATCACATATTTCATACTGCTGATCCACTCCTGCTATGACAAACTACTTACTGATATTAACATAGCCTAAAGGTAGGTGTCTTAATCTCATAGTAATTTTGTGAAATTCTGCCTCTGTTAAGCATAACTTAAACCAAAACCCAAGTGATATTCAAGTTTATGTCACAACACTTTTAACTGTCATCTTTGTCAAACAAACAAACAACAAAAAAAAAACCCAACTGTCTTTCCTTGATGAATTTCCTCAGAATTCCAGATGACAGGAGGTCAAGTTGGATGGGGCTTTGAGAAACTTGGTCTAGAGGAGGAGGTCCCTCCCCATGGCTGAGGTGGAAGGTGCACGATCTGGAAGGTCCCTTCCAGCACAAACCATTCTGTGAGTGTTGGCTGTCAGTTTTTCAGCTCCAGGAAAATGAAAGCTGGACACATTCATTAGGAATGTCTGAGCTTACATCTGAAACAAGAGCAATATTTTACAAAGAAAGGTTTTCTGGAAGAAATTCTATTTGAAATTGAAATTTCACAGTATAGTCATTTCTACTGAACACATATGAAAATTATATATATTATATATATATAATTTACAGATACATACAAATGCATGCAACTACTTGTGAAACTGACCTGAAGATTTGTTTTGTTTTGTTTTTGTAGCTCAGTTCATGATTGCATATTGTACAGCAGTAAAAACATCCCAACACAGACAGTTTAATGGAGCACTCCCATTATGCAGGTATCACAAGAAAAAAAATAATTACACACGACTGATATACCTTCTGTGAATTAGTACAAGCTATTTATGAGTTGGAGCACTATACACCTATAGAAAGATTATTTCTTTCTATGTGTATTGACTGGCTCCTCACTTTTTTAAAAAGGGAATAAATAATACTTTCTACTCAGCTCATTTGAAGGAAGATAGAACGAGTGTAGTCGTGAGCTTTGAATAACTTTACTGCTTCTGTTTCTCTGGCAATAAAACAATCTACTGTAATAGACCATTATATAAAAACTTTTTTGACAAGTGCTTTTATGAAAATTGAGCAATGGAAAATTTCTACGGGTTGCAGTTTCCCTTGGGAAGAAAAAAATGATAGGAAATTCCTTTCAATCTTGTCAGCACAGCATTTCATATACACAAACAATGTGAAGAAATTACTGAAAAATGCAACCCTACTTGGATGTGTAGAAAATTGAGACAATCAATCAGAAATACTTCTGTCTTGATGTTCTAAAATAAATATAAGCAATAAACATTCCATTTTCAAATTAGTTCATGATAATAATGCATCCTTACTGAACTCATATAAGGAAATGGATGATTTGATATAAACACAGAGAGCACCACAGAATGCACAGTATATCAGGATAAAATGTTCATAGGAATTCATACTAACTGGGAGGTATTTCATAGTGAGAATTGATACAAAAAACAATCTACATTAAATTGTGTTAAGAAGTGAACAGCAGACAAAATTGAGGCTGGTGGAACCTGTTATCCCATTCTTATTGAAATAACACACTTTTCTTCCATTCTAAGCCTCCTACTACATCTTTAACTCATTGTAACATGGGTCAGAGTCCCACAAAAAATTGTAACAGATCCTTATATCATATTAGCATGAAGATATTCAAAAACTGACTATATCAGTCTAAAAGAAAACACTTTTCGCAGACATATTTATTTACACTTTTCTCTCTTCATTGGTCTGTATAACCAGGTTGCACCCAAATGCACTATATAAGCTGCATTTTACCTGTGTTATTTCTTTGTCCTCTTCATTACCCCTAAACCCAGTTTTGTCCAACTCCAGATACAATTTTTTTAACTGATTATTACAAAGTAGTTTATAGTGTGGAGTCTACAGTGCCAATTTTTGCGCCATTTCCTACTCTCATTGCTCAGCCAGAATGTCTCTGTACTGATTATTGTGTTAGAGTCATAAATATCTCATTCTCCCTAGAGCAAGTGTTTGCTACAGCTATCTATATAAAGTTGTAATTGTACCACACTAAGATAAAAGAAAAAAAAGTAATGGAATGACAGTCAGAGACTTTGTCTAAAGCAGCACTTAATGCACCTACATTAAAATTGCAGACTTCAGGAACCAAGTCCATTTATAAAATTACAGTCATTATATTGAGGTTAGACAAGAGATAGGATGGATCTGGCCTGTAGTTCACTAATTACAAAAAACCTCTTTGTGAATGTATGCATGTACAAACATATATAGCAAAATGCCTGACAACAGAACCTAAACAGGTATTTAGAATATTTGAACTAAATGAGAAAGGGAATATTTTGCAATGTGTAATTTTTCTCATTCTGTAGTCTTATGGTCGAGCAATATCTTATGAAAAGACTTTGTGCCTGAGAATTCTTCCAGTTACAGTAACATGCAGAGTGGTTTTGGATCAGGAGGGAGAAAACACCCTTATAAGAAGAAGACAAAGCTGACATCTGCCTGATCATCATCTGTTTACCATTCTGCTTTTCTAGACAACACTGGAAAAGACTTCTATCCATACCAAGAACCAAAGAGGAGTCACTTTCTCACTCCAGTCGTGAATGAGAAGGCATGATCAGTCTGCATGAGTCATGGGAAGGATTTGGTAAGGGAAATATGAAAGGAAAGATGAGTGTTGGAGGGAAGGGCAGATTGGTATAGTGGAGAGGCAGAAGTGTAGCACCTCTGCTGCCATTATAGAGAAACGGGGAATTAGGTGGAAATTAGCTATAACAAATTTGAATGCAACAAAGGGTGGGAGCAGAAATCATTGTAAAGCAGAAGAGAAGGAGAACAAGTACTAGTAGTATCACAGTCAAAAATTCAAGGCTTTAGGACTAAGATAGGTCTCACTATGGAGGCAAGGACATGACTTAAAGGAAAAGAGAAAAATCCATATTTTCTCCCTGCAGACAGAAGAAAGCAATTGTGACCACCACAGGGTTGTTGGGTTTTTTCTGCCTTCCCGAGACAGTAGAAAAATGCTTTCTCCTATTCAGGATATTGAAAATTGTAAATGACAACATGAAAGAGAGCAGTATATGCAGGAAAATACAATGCCTACTTACAGGTTGTGTAAGAATGTCAAATCTCCACCTCTGTGAAACAGAAAAGAAGCCAGAAGATCCAGGTTGGTACCATCCTGCAGCCACTAATAAGAGAGAAAAAGCTCTGTATATGAAAACTAGAGTCATGTTTTCCTTTGTGCAATCCGGCTTCTCCAGACCACCAATACTGAGTAAAATTTTGATTCCTTTGTTGAAGACAAATAGTTGAAAAGGAAGGTTCACTATCCAAAATGGGGCAAGCTGCACGGAAATAGTGGTTCTTATCTCCCTCCTTCCACAGAGACAAAAAAAAAGTAGCAAACAAAACATAACACATCAGACAATAATAATCAATTCGGGGGGAAAAAGAGATTTTGAGAAAACAGAAGATGTGCATGCAGGACTGTGAAAGATCTAAAATATTCTGACTTTCACAGAATTACAGAATCACACAATAGCTGAGGCTGGAAGGGGCCTCTGTAGGTCATCGGCTCCAATCTCACTGCTCTGGCAGGGCCACCTGAAGCCCTGCCCAGGACAATGATGATTTCCAGTCACAACAGATATCAGCAGTGTTGAGGATGAAAGGGAACTGTAGTAAGGAAAGCAGAATATAATGCCTGATTTTGCATTAAGCAGGGTACATGATAACATTCTATGATGAGGTGACTGGTGACTTGGTTGATAAGAGGGGAGGAGGGACATTTTTTATACAATATCCTGTTTGATGGCTTAAATGAGAATTCCACTGTTTTTCTTACTAAAGATTATTTGGAAAACTGATGCACCATTTCTTCGTACACAGGTTTTTCCCATTGCAGGGTACAAAAGAGAATTAATAAGGACTGGCATCTTCCCAAAACAAAATGTATTGCCATTTTTCAATGTGAAGTAAAGACATTTTATGAGTAAAATAATTATTTCAAGGGCTGAAGTATTTGTCCCTGTGAATAGGCAATCTTAGGAAAGCAGCATGAAATGGATAATGGTGCTGTCTGATTTCTACAGAAGACAAATAAAATACCTAAAGAAAAGCTGGATGACTCATCATACAGCCTGGAGGTTTTTCTTAAGTAGCCTGAAGACAAAAAAGAGAGTTTAGTCACAATAGCCTCCCAGAGAAAGCAGAGATCTGAACATTCAGGGTAAAGAAGAAAACACACACAATACCAACTGTACCAAACATGTCAGGGAATTTGGCAATACCAATTGATTGTTTCTTTTTTCACTGAAATTCTTGGCTGAACATGCTGTCTGAAAAAGATATCTTTGACACCTGTATTTCACTTATAATGACAGTTGAAATTGCAATAAAGATTTTGACAACTCTAATTTTCCTTTCTAGAGAATAAAGAGGCTTTGTGAAACGAGTCCAATTGGTGTTGAATCTGTGACAAAATATCTTCAAATCTACATTCAGCCCTTACAGTAAGTTATTGTAAACACAGACATTGCCGAACTGTGACTTCACACATTATACAAAAACTTTTGAATACTTGCACCAGAAATGTTTTATTATATATATTATGCTTGTTCAAATACTGCAAAACATGATTTATTGTTTGTGGATTAGACAGCATCACAACCTTTCTTGGTAAGTTGCTATTGAAAATGAGGGAGAAAATCCTATACATAGTTTTCTTCCAAGTGGGGCATGGAAACAATACAAAGATCATTTTAGCAGTGAGAAACCAGATGTCCAGGGCAGATGATCATGTTCACTAATGAGCAGGAGTCTGAACTATTAAAGTATAATGGTAGAAAAGTTCTTTCAGCCTACACTGAGTCACCCCCATTATATCAAATACTAAGACAAAACAGAGATCATACCAAACCTCTGGGTTCTAACAAGCCCCTCTGAATCAGCAGTGTCAAGATTAATAAGCAGTCTACAGTAGAGATTCATAAACCTGAAAAAACACTTTAACAAATTCATGCAAGTTAAATATCATAATAAAACTGTAGCTTCTTTCTACTCCAGAGAGAAATGAGGGATGAAGTACTAAATGAAGTACTAACTTTTCTAAAGAATGTTTTATTCTGCTAAAAGTTTTATTGCAGAGATAATGTCATAAGGTCACAAATACTCCTTGGAAATATCACCACAGTACCAGAGGAATTTTGTCTTCCAAACCCATATGGTTTTAATCATCTATACAGTGATTAGGAGTTCAGTCTTCATGGCTGCTACTTACACAAATATAGTAGAATGAAATTCTGCCTTTCAAAATGAAAAAGAATCATAAAAGGGTTAGGGTTGGAAGGGACATTAAAGATCATTTGGTATCAACCTTCCTACCACTGTCAGGGATTCCACTCTCTAGATCAGGTTGGTCAGGGCCCCTTAAAATCTTTTCCAACCTTGAACACTCCCAGCTATGGAGCATTCACAGTACCACTGGGCAATTTATTCCTGTGTTTTACCACTCTCTGGGCAAAGAATTTCTCCCTAACATCTAACTAAACCTGCACTCTTTCAGTTTAAAAACGCTGTCCCTTGTCCTGACACTACTGCACATATAAAAATACCCTCTCTCCACTTTTTACCAGCTCCCTTTATGTACTGGAAAGCCACAGTGAGGTATTTCTGGAACCTTTCCTTCCCCAGGCAGAGCAATCCCAGCTGGCTCAGCCTGACTTCATAGGAGAGGTGTTCCAACCCTCTGATCTTTGTGGCCTCTCTGGACCCACTCCAACATCTGGCTTTCCTGTGCTGAGGACCCCAGAGCTGGATGCAGCATTCCAGGTGGGGTCTCATGAGAGCAGAGGGCCCTCTCTGGTGGCCACACTAATGCAACCCAGGACATGCTTGGCTTTCTGGGCTGTGAGCACACGCTGTTGGTGACAGATTTGTCTTCTGATACTTATGCTTTATCTTCAGTGATGCCACAAGTGCCAAGAAAGTTACTGACAATGCTATTGCTCTCTCAGAAGGAGAACAGGATTATCAAAAGCAATTTCACATGCATATAGACTGTGCCTTTTGTCCCACGTAATCACATTTTAGCAGATAATTGTGGTTCAAGGAAAAGGAAGATCATACAAGTCTATGTCCTCCCAGATATTTCAAAATAGAAAAAAAAGATAAAGGGAATTTTTTTGTTAATTTAATAGCTCACAGAAAACAATGTAGAAGACCTATTTGTACTATGACAAAAGAAACGGGTCTTTTCAGTGAAGATTATTAACTAATTAAAGACAGGTTCTGGTACATAACGTAATATCAGAATTCCTCATATCTATGGAATGAAAAAAAAAATGTAACTGCCAGACAAAAAAGAGATACAGTCTGTTTTAATTATAAGCTAGCATCTCACAGAAAATGAAGGGGGGGAAAAAAAGAGAAAATTTAATTAATTTGCCAAGCATCAAAATATTTCAATGTGACAAAAAGACTAAAGGATGTGGCACACCTGAAAAAAAGTTATATTCTACTTTCTATAAAGCTTGAGACCACTGAAAAAGCTAATATGTGTATTTATTCAGAAATACGAGGGAAATGTGTTAAAGATGTTGCAAACTGTGAAGCATGCAAGCAGATCTCATCCAGCTTCAGACTGCAAATGGGAACCAATTGGCCTTCATTCCCTGGTTATTTACAGAACACCTGGAGGCATACTCACTTATTAAAACTAAAGAGTGCTTTACATTTCAAATCACTCTCATTTAAAACATGAGGTCTGAAATAAACTGTAAAATATTAGTGAAATGCTTTTAAATATCTTTTCTTCAAAGGGGGTGGTGGTGAAATTTCCTCACTGATATAATGTTCTCAGTAACTGTGAACCCTACAAAATGTTCACTGGCATTTCTGTGTACAAGCAGGAAAGCAGAATCTGACCACTTCGTTGGAATATTTGTGGTGGAGTCAAGATATTTGGACTGAATTTAACAGTCTAGTGATGTCTGTAGTGTAAATGTCTGCATTCAACCAAGTCTCCTTTGAATTCCTTTTTAGGCAATAGATATGGTCACTTATGTGAGTCATCTGACCAACTGCGGGATTTAATAAGCCACATCTTAGGTGTATAAAACTGTACTGAATCATCTATAAAGGGATTTCAGGGTTTTGATCTTGTATAAAGATATTTACATGGAAATTTCATATGGTATGCTCAGAAGGCACCCTTAGGATCTCTACTATAGTCATCTCTCCTGGCCCTCTACTTCTTTTTGAGGACTCAGGAGCCACCAAAAATATAGGATAGGAATGTGTTAAGATGTTGGGGTTTTTTAAAATCCCCATTTTCATGGGAAATATCTGTGCTACATAAGCACTGGGATGTGGTTGAATATGGAAGTGCTGTCTGTCAGACCACACAGGCAGGAGGATTCTCTTCATTCACAGGCAGAGCCAGTTTGTTCTAAAGTGTCAGCAAAGCCAGGCACAGACTTGGCTGACATTGGTGAGAAGTGTCAGGGTGGAGAGGACACACTTAAATTGCAAGTGAAAATGGTTTGGCTTTCTGTAGAAAATACAGAGGGTGACAGCCTGCCTCCCTCAGTGTTCTGAGATCTAGACAGATCATAAATTAAAGGAGACATGGAAAGTTTGGGTGCCTTCAGATTCTTGTTTAAGACTAAGTAAGCATATGTTGAATGATTTGGAAACAACTAGAAAAGGAGTGTGGAGCCTTCAATCCAGGATCATTAAACCATTGAGTTAGGAAAAACCGCTAAGATTATTGAGTCCAACTAATATTTGGTTAACCCAACACACCAATATTGAGCACTAAACCATGTCCCAAAATGCCACTATGTGGTTTCAGCATTACAAGGATCAGGATATCCTTCTGGTCTGGTTCATGGTGGCACCTCTTTTGTCATAAGCTCCAAGAATATTCCAATATTCCAAGAATATTGTCCTGACTTTGAGACAACTGACCTAGTATGGTTAGGTGTTTGGAGAAACAAATCTCTTGTATGACTGGAAGAAAAGTTACAATTTTTTGGAAGTAAGGTGGTGTATTTTCATTGTGACCAAAAATAACCTTAAAACAAATTTCTGAAACAGCTTTGGGGTGCCAAAGCAAGAGAGCAAAGAAAACTCCACAGTCAGCCGTAACAGTGACTGTGATGGAGTTTCAAGGGGAATACTGGCCAGGTTCGACACAAAATGGCTACTCAGTTTATGCTTTGGGGGACAATCCTGGATAACAGTAAAGCATGCTATAGGCAGCAAAAGTTCACAGTGCAAGACTTCTAAATCCTCTGCATCTCTAAATCTTCTATATCTTTGCAGTGCTAGAAATAAAAAAAATCTCTGGAAAAACTAGACATGTCTCACAATCTGACTGTACACTGCACAGAGATAGTCACTGGAATGAGAAATATTTAAGACCATTGTTTTCTCTTCAATTCCATTTTATATGTCAAGGAAGATTTACATAAGGCTGTTTTTAAAGAAACAGAATTTTGAAAAGCACATTGCCAATTTATGCCAAATTGTAAGTCTAAATGAACTACTCCTGACAGCAGACATCTGAACATGCAAAGAGGTATCAGACTATGCTTATTCAAGCTCTTCAAGCTCTTCAAAAGAGACTACAAAAAAAGGAACAGACAACCTATTGATTCAGTACTTTACTGAAATACAGACTTTGGACAAATAGCAGCTTCTGCAAACAGAATTCTGGAATAAAATGCAAAGTTACTCTTCTGCTCTAATACTGCTGCTTTTGAAAAATTAAGACTTCAGTCCATAGAGAAGAATAATTATGGTGTGTGCTGTTATTGTGGCTAAAGGAAACAATTTGGAAATAAGGAGGAAATATGTCAGCAACACAAGCTCTAGCAAATGGAAAACAGTGATAGAAACATAATTGGAAAGAAACTCTCAGAGGCATATTAGGAAATTCACCTTTAATTGTTTGGATGTAAAGAGCTCTACCATACACCACAGAAGCATTGGCTGGCATTATTTTCACAGATGTTTTTCAAATAAAAAAACTACAAGAACATGATGAGTAACAGGAGGCTGGAGGAGCTTTTTCTCCCATATGTCCAAACATTTGCACTGATATTTTAAGAACCAATAATAACCAATAATAACCTTTGATAACTGAATAATATGTACAAGGAAATTGCATCACTTTTCATGATGTAGAAAAATTATTCTTTTTAGAGATAAATATGTTTTTGAGAATTTAATTCCAATGCATGCTGACTTTGCACAAAATGAATAATGGAGTCATAATTATTCTAAAGATGGATGTTTGACTATATTGATTGCATTACACACAGAAAAAGGTTCAAATTTTGGCAAAACAAATCAGAAATATCTTGAGGTATTATTAATAAACCATTGTAAATGTTGAAAAATAGTCCACAATCAAGTGAGATAAGTGGAGTCTTTATCTCAAAAGAATTAGCTAATGTTTGGTTTAATGACACATTAATCAACAGAGGTGAAAAATAGACACAGACATGCTAGTCATTTAACATAGTCCAGCAATATTAAGAACCTGATAGAAAAATGTAGAAAAAGAATACTTAGACAAAAATATTGTGTTCTGCTTTCCATAAGTTTTGCAGCTATCTTCTATGAAATAAGTCAAACAAAACCAAGAAAAATTGTAAAAGTATATGGTTTCTTTTTATAAAAATACACTCATCAGGATAGCAGGATATTCAGCTTAATTATGAAGCTAAAGACTTGACTGTCAAATGAGAGTATAAAATATGTTTGGCTGTACTATTTTCAGACAAACTGAGATCTTTATTTTGACACCTGCATCTTATCTGCAGAGATTTCATCTACGCCAAGAAAAATGTACGTAACATAATTAGAATGTACGAAGAAAAGGGCTTAGAGAAAAGGCTGATACCCCTTACTGAAAATTGTTGCATACTGATCTCCAGCCCATCTCCAGTGACAGGCGTTTATAAAGACAATTATAAACCCTCGATGTTAGCCACATCATTCAAGAGTCAAGTAGAGCTACCTCTTGATTACATAAAACACACAAGCCAATGGCGACTGAAGAGGAAGGTCCTGGAGCAACAGGAGAGAAGTCCATAAATTCCACCCAGGGGTGCCCCTTTAGAGTAAGGCAAAGGGGAAGTCATGAGCCATAGTGGTGCAGGATGTCCAAAAGAATCCTTCTATGTGCCCTGCCTGAAGAGTGGAACTATGGAAATCCTAACCATATGTAGGGATGTGGCCAATGCTGGGCACATGAGATACATCAGCGATGCAAATTCAGGTTTCAGACACATGTTTTGCTTGACAATGGCTAGAATTTGACCCATCAAAACTAACCAAAAAGCCCATGGGCTTAGATTTTTCCACAGTTTTAAGATTTCCCCTGTGGAATTAAGAAGACTATGAGAAACGAGCATTTATCAGCACAAATCAAGAAAATCTCTTGGAATTCATCCAAGAGCAAACCTCTCCACCTGTTCTGGAATGACAGATACAGGACAGGCTGAATGTAGAAATATTTTTATGGCATTCTGCAGCAGAAACAAATAAAAGAGACAGCTGGCTTTGATTTCTCAAGATATAAGGGAAGGGAAAGATTACTCGGAACATATTGAAAACATAAAAAGAGCACTAACCTGCATGTAAGGCATTTAACTTTATAGCACATGTATAAAGCTGTGATATAGCACAGATCTCTGACTAGCGATTTTACTATAAAACCACATACATAATTTTCTCCATCCCTATTAAAAAAATACCTTTTTTTTTTTTTTTTTTTTGAATTGCACTTCACTCAAAAAATAGTTTTAGGAAAAATAACAACACCTGAGAATGTTTTTTGATTATTCTGGCTTTAAGAAGTAAGCGAAAATGCTCGGTTGTGTGTACAGATGCAAGATATAGTCTCAAATCCTGGAAATTGCCATTCCAAAGACAGATGATGTGATTTTGTGGCTTCCAGATTGTGTATAGGAGATCACAAACAGAAATGTTTCTAAATGGTTTGACCTAAGACAAAATGTGTATATTGGAAGGCCAGGAAAATAAATGTGAAGTCAAAAAATCAAAAAATACTTCTCTATTTGCAGGCACTTGCTATAAATATCCTGTGTCAGGTGAAAAGAAAAAGAATTCTGAAAGAGAAAGCAGATAAATTCTTTACTGATAATATACATTAGGTCTAGCAAAGAGGAAAAAATATATATTCAGACAGTTTGGTAATCAGAGATATTATTTGGTATAGTGATTTGCTAATCAGAGATACTAAAATTGTAATACAGCTTTAAATTACACTGATTAAATTAAAATTAATATTTGCTTTCTTATGAAACTCTCTGGTTAGTATTTTTATCTATTCTGTTATGATGAAGATCAAAAGACAGAACCCAGTGATGAAAAATTCATCATATAAATTTAAGCAGAAGCCAATTTTCACCATCCAAATGCTTGCAGGAAAGGAAGATTGGGATGAACACAATAGGTAAGGAAGCACACATGGCCTGTCTTTGCCCTTGGCCCTAGTGGATGCATACAGAGTTCTCTTTGGAAAAGAGGAATAATTACTTCCACATTTTAAAATGAAAATAATTATTGGATGGACAACTTACCGTGGGTGGAAAGAATTATTAATAAATTAGATTGCTGTAATATCATATGTATCCAGAAAAAAAAAATTAAAACAATGCTAACATAGTAGTGTGTCAATCCTTTATTTATGCAGTCTTTGTCCAGAAGAAAAAGAGAGGATTGAATAAACCCTTTTGTGCAAAATTTCTGCATTTCACATGATAATGTGATATAAAACTGTTACAGAACAATCATTCAAAGAGCAAGAACAATGATGAAAATTCAGAGTTTATAAACTTCAGTCCTTTAGCCCTACATGAAACATCAGCAAAAGCCCAATACTGTAATAATAGTGCCAATGGTCTCATATACCATATATAAAATCTTTATTGTACAAATAGTTAATAAAATATGGGCATTATTATGTGTTTATTATACAATTTCTGGTCTCCATGTGTTACAATGGCTGGAGAAATGGAAATGCCTTGCTGTACAGTTCACTCTTGGTTAAACTGATCAGGGACCTGGTGTCTGCTCAGACTTTTGTAACTTTTTAAAGTGCTTTGATCTAAAAAAATAATCATCTTTTATCAAAGCATAAGAAGTACAAATAGGAACTAGAATTTTTGCAGCAGTAATGAAAAATGCCAAAGGCATGTACACACATTTTTTAAATATATCACCTGATTCTTTTCACTGTAGCACAAAAAATTTCTCTAGCAGAATTCTTTGGGAGAAAATTATTTATATACAGTTTCAAAACAAGCTCTCTTTAAGCAGCCTTGCAAACAGAAAGGTGCAGAAATAAATCAATAAAGAACCATGAAAATCATCATCCCATACAAGAGGAGATTACTGAAGCTTCAAGCAAACAGTTTTCGAAAGGTTCAGGGTTCCATGCACACTGCTTTGACTGCAGACACAGGATTTTTTAAAATCAGTCTAAGATATCATATATTGTATCAAATTCCAGATAATGGAAAATAAGACACTGGGAACTATTTTCCTCTTTATTCTCTAGATAATATAAAAATCTCTCAACCAGACTGTTGGTCCCTTTATAAATACAGTAGTTCAGAAGGAAACTTGGTAAAACCAGCCATCCCTGACAGAAATTGCTTATTTCGTTTATAAAGCATACTTTTAAAATATTTCTCTAATTTTACTTTGTTCTTGAGGCAAATAAGAAAATCCTGATTTATAAAAAGTTATATTTTTAGGAAGCAAACCAGTGGAAGGAAAAACAAAAACAAGAAAATAGAACTGAGATTTTATTCAGTAAAATACCTTGACCCTGAAAATGGATGTTCTAACCCTGCAGTTCATGGGCTGACTTTCTGTGTGATGACAAAGATGGTAGTAATTATGTTTGCAAAGGATTAGTCATTACACTTGTTGCCGTTGCTTAATGCGTAACAATTAGAACCTCATGCTCAACAGTTTTTCTCTGTTAAACCACCTTTGACCGTATCCATTCAAAATAATATATAGTGTTGGGACTAAAATGTACCACAGAATTGTTCTGTCTCATATTATTAAGCCCTTTCAGTCAAAGCAGGAAACCAAAGAAAGTTCAGTTTCTTTTCTCCAGTAGTTCCCGTTTTGTGATCTTTTTTGTGAGTTTTGCAGATGCCAGGATTCTTAATATACAGTTGTCTATAATCCTGTTGTGAGAAGTTTCAACTAACAGGAACAAACGAAATTAAGAAGCTGGTAATGAAAATAGATACTAAGAAGCTGTTAAAAAAACACACTTAGAAGTTTTGAAATGAAAAGTGAAAAACCTTATCACATGTGGGTCAAATCCAGGTCCATTGAAATATGACTGAGGGCTATTACATTTTGTGTGAAATGAACATGGATTCCACTAACAAAAATGTACTTGTTTGCTCGAGAAGTGTTCTGAAAGTGCACTCAGTGTTTATCCAGGTCATCAGCTATTGCAGACAGTAACTGATGCTTCTTTAAACTCGAGCAGCTAGGGAAAATCTTGTGAAAATGTCTACAAGTTTACCGACAAGGAAGGATTGTGTAAAGAAATTGAGTGACAGAGCGGTTCAGAGCTTCTACTGTTTCCTGTGTGAGAAGGCACCTTGCAATGTGCTCCAAACAGCCTGCACAACGAAGGAACAATGGTCTGTAGAGAGCCCCTTGCTTGGCAGAGCCAGCAATCCAGTATTTCCAAACCACATTGTAACCAAGGGCAACATCCAACGAGACTCTACCAGGCACCTCCTGCTTCAGTTACAACTGGAAATTAGCCTCTGCTTCAGCTTGTTGCTAAAGTTGTAATAACCCATACATTGAGCAAAGAACATAACTGAGCTAATTCAGCACCATCTCACCCGTTCCAAATGGAAACACTGAAATTTAAACTAAAATTCCTACAGATGAAAACTTTGGGAGATTAAATCAATATGAGGGTCGAGGGAAATCATCCAGAATTTTATTTCCTGATCCCCAATAGTTTGAGGGCTTTGCATTGTGATTTTTTATAAGATGAAATATTTTATTACTACTGTATATCTGAATTTATTTGATTTAAGTTTGTTACGTACTGTGCATGATATTACTAAATATCTGTAAAAAGAAACTTTTACTTTTGAAAACAAGAAAAATATTTATGCTAATATTTTTCCCCTACAAAAAGCTTTGTCTAAATTAACACATTCTTATGACGTATTTCTGTTTTCATGACACTGGCTTTCCCTTTGAAAAAGGTTTCTCTAAAACATTTAAAGTATTTTTTCATCTATTAACCAGCACTAGAAGAAGAATAGAAGACTGGTTCCTTGAATAAAAGAACAAAGTTAAAATCAAAATTGTCCAGTAAAATAAACACTCCAGCAGCCATTAATTGAAAACTAGCCTGCATGATACAGGTGAGTCTCTAATCATGTATGTCTGCTGTCACTTGCAGCACTCAAAAATATACAGCCTATTCAACTTTTGCATAATAGTAGACCAACCAAGAAAATTATAATAATACAAAGTGGGTTGCTGTGCCAATTCAGATAAAAGATCCTATGTGAGAAACAGATGAAAGAACTGAGAGGAGCCCATATCAGAGCCATCACAGGGATTTACTAGACAAGATGATAACACCATGGCTTATTACTGCATAAACTTCATTTTGGATGATATGATTTGGATACTATTTTAGGGATATATTAGTGAATTTTTATTGATTTCCCACTCTACCTTGCAAAAGGAGAAAAAAGATTTTTTTCAAGCATACATACCTGAAAGCTCCTATGAATTATTGCAGAAGGACATTTGTTCAGCATGTCAGTTATCTGTACTATTACCAAGGAGCTTAATTGAAAGACTTGAGTAGAAAACTCAAGAAAACACCAGCTGAAGGGCACAAACCAGTGTTGATTAGCTATGGTTTTGCATTTCTTAATAATTCAAGAGAACTGCAAATTTACAAAGTGGGATTTTGTCAATAATGGGGTTTCTCACAGCATAATTGAATTTGTAAAAAAATAGTATGTTTTAGAAATTGTAGTTTGGATTCCTAAGCTGTGATATTTACCATGGTTTAATTATTTACCTAACATATTTGATATATTCTACAGTTTTTTATACCACAACCACTACTGAACTTCAAATACAAGCCAAGATCAGTCAAAAAGGCAGCATGAGAAATGTTTCTGCCCTGTCTCTTAAGAAATAATACGTTACATTACTGCCTTTAATAAGATGATTTTCTTAGATTTTTAAATGTGATTTTTTTCTTGTATGGGAGAGGATCTAAGTCATAAACTGAAATTTTCTGTCTAAAGACTGGACTAAGATACAAAATTATGTTTCTGGCACTTTTTCAGGGATTTCCATTGCAGAATAATCATAATCAAAATCACAAATGTAGAGTTAAAAAATATATCTCACATTATTAGAGGCAATAGTGCACTGTCCTGAACATGGTATACATTGACCTAATAGGTGAATTTTATGACTGAGTGACAGTGGTGTAGTCTCTTCCAGATTAATGTGCATTGATATCATGAACAGAAAATATTTTTTACATATTTTAAGTAAGAAAAGACTTTCTTTGAGTAAGATATTTTCTGGGACACACAGGCTGAGAAACTATGACATTTCCTCTGCTCCCTGCCCAGTTTAATTACTCTCCACTAGATTCAAAAGAAAGTTACAATGCATTTACAGATCTTCCTGATTTAAGATGGGAAGTCCCTTATTACCTTCAAATTATACAGCCTCTGGACCTCTTAGTAACACAGTTGTTATGGCACAAAGGCCTAAGGATACCAACATGACAGCAATTGTAGAAAGATGTAGTAACCATTATGAAACTGCCATAGCCAGGCAAAGAAAGGAAAAATATTTCAATGTGCCAACTTTTCCTTAAATCTCTTTCTTGGCTTTCTTGTCGATTTTTTTCGAAGTACATTATACAACCTCATGGAAAGTGCTTCATCTCCTACAAACATTGCCTAGCTAGTAGTGTAGTTACTTCTTAAGTTATAAGCAAACCCCTGGTTATCTACAACTAAATGATCCGGATGTTGCTATAAGTTTCAATCAGAGTCCATACCTGCATAAATCTCATCTCTTTAACACATTTTGCCTCTAATATTGCAATATAAAGAGCAGTTTGGCCATACAGAGCTGTGCCTCTGTATAATTGCTGCAAAACACCTTCAAGACAGCTTATATAGCTTCCTATGATTCTTGTGAATAATTAAACAGCTTTTCCTTATAAAGTGGGTCCATTTGTAACAATAACAAGATTTCTCTCAATAGACTTCAGTTTTCAGGTAGATTTGGGCCTGTTTAACCTTCTTTTGAGTTCTTATACTTTCTCAGGTTGTTCAGTCAACATCACAAATATTAACTGGTCATTTTCAGATGCTAGATAAAATGTAACTGGGAGGATGAAAATCTGTGTGTGGAGCCTGAAGGAAAATATGTATTTTAACTACCCTTCTTTTTATTTAGCTTTGCTAAGATCTCCAGTCAATCAATAATTTTGAATCTCATATTTTAAGACCTGTAAAATCTGGCAGAAATATTTTTAACATATTGCATATCACCCTTGAGACTGTAATATGTGGGAGCTGGAACTGACTAGTCATGTTTAAAAAAAAGCATTTGAAAAAACCTCCAGTACTAAAATATTTATGGTCTTCCCTCATTTAGAATATGAAAAGCATTTCAAACCAACTTTCTTAGTACTTAGCACCTTTTGATGTGTTAGGGAGACAAGATAGATAGATAGATAGATAGATAGATAGATAGATAGATAAGGAAAAAGTTGAGACACCTTTCACGTCATTGTTTCAAACGTATCATTCTGTTTTTTATTCACCCATAAACAGAAGAAATGTGCACATTTTCTTTCCTACTAGATAAATAACTCTTGATAACAAAATTCTGGACAGCTTTGTGATTATTACTTTTTCATCAACTTCTTTTTCAGTCTTTACTAACATTCAGTCTTACAACTGCTCAAGTTTAGTCACTTCATTTGTTGCTAATGTGAACATGCAAATACATGATCAGAACCTTCATTTAAGCATTTATACAAGGTACAGGCTTCATAAACACAAAATAATAATGTAAATATACTGAGCAAGAAGAGACTTGCAAACTCAAACAGGTGTGCATCTTTTACCTTGTCTGAACATCTGTTAGGATTGTTAAAATCACATGAAAATTAGGTACAGAGTGTGCATTTTTTTTACATATGCAAAATCTGTAGCACTTTTAGAGGTAGCTTTAATGGGTTATAAACCATGAAGGAATTGAAGACATTACAGGCAGATTTAAAAAAACAAAAAAACAAAAAACTAAAAAACTTTAATTTAACACTGAGACAGCAGCCTTGGGGGGAAAAAAACCAACAAAAACAAACAAAAAACCCAAACCCCCCACATATAAATCTCATTCATTTTTCCCAGAAAAACTATTTTCTCACAGAACAAAAGAAAAATATGAAAAATAAATGAAAGGAAAGAAGTCAAATTGAAAAGCTCTTTCATATTATCTGGCTACATTGCTGCATTCTAGTTCTGCAAGGAGATGTAGTGCTCTTTCTTATTAGCTGGCACTGCAAGAATTTAAGTGACCCAGCAGTCAACATTTCCCACTGTGGCAAAAACAATTTTGTAATTGTCCTGTGAATTAGGGAAGTGAACTCTAGGAGGATTCTCGCATCGGGTATTTTCTTGGGCGATGATGTGGAAATAATAGATTTAATGAGAACAGTGTAACGATGTGGAATACAATTTCATTCTTGAGTAAATTTTGCGTCTTTTCCAACCAGAAAGTGGATTAACGTAAAGCTTCAAGCAGGGAACAAACCTGGGGATCTTGCTGCTAAACACAAATAACTGAATGGTCAGATTTGCATTTCAGCAGACGTGGATACAACACAGGAAAAAATAAACAGGAAAATATGAAGTGGTTAGAGGCAGAAACGACAGCATCTTTAACATGCTGTGGGATTCATTCACGTTACTACCGCTCTACTGGCAATCAAAATTGTTTGATAGGATCTGAACCCCCCACTGAAACACTGCACCTCAACATGTGCAGTAATAAACTAGGAATTATGCCTGTATAAATCATGTACCCTAGGAGCACCTGTACTCCAATTACTCAGCAGTGTCCAGGTGAGTGGGGTGTACTGAAAGGTTAAACGTAAAGAATTGTATCAGGAATAGTGTGATCAGCAGGAGCAGGGAGGTCATTATTCCCCTGTACTCGGCCCTGGTTAGGCCACACCTTGAGTACTGTGTCCAGTTCTGGGCCCCTCAATTTAGGAAGGATTTTGAGACGCTTGAGCGCATCCAGAGGAGGGCAACGAGGCTGGTGAGAGGCTTGGAGCACAAGCCGTATGAAGAACGACTGAGGGAGCTGGGGTTGTTTAGCCTGGAGAAAAGGAGACTCAGAGGTGACCTTATCACTCTCTATAGCTTCCTGAAGGGTGGCTGTGGTCAGATGGGTGATGGTCTCTTTCTCCAGGCAGCAACAGACAGAACAAGAGGACACAGTCTCAAGCTGCAGCAAGGGAAATATAGGCTGGATATTAGGAAAAAGTTTTTCACAGAAAGAGTGGTAAAGTACTGGAATGGTTTGCCCAGGGAGGTGGTGGAGTCCCATCCCTGGATGTGTTTAAAAAAAGACTGGATGTGGCACTTGGTGCCGTAATCTAGTTGAGGTGTTGGAGCATGGGTTGGACTCGATAATCTTGAAGGTCTCTTCCAACCTAGAAATTCTGTGATTCTGTGATTCTGTGATTCTGTGATTGATTCTGTGATTCTGTGAATCACTGAGTGCCCTCTGCTGTTACCTCAGTCACACTGGGATAACATTCCAGCTCTTGCTGTACGTGTGCATTAGTCATTGCAGTGAAAAGTGTGAAAGACTCAGCAAAAAGTATTCACAGGGAAATTCAGGATTGGAGTTATACATAATGAAGGCATTACTGCACTGCACTTGCTCTGCCCTGCATGGAGAGATTTTGATTGTCTCTCCATGAAATCCATAAAGGGTGGAACAAATGCCCCCACAGCAGCAGATGCCAGTGTGTCCCTTTTCCTTGCCACCTGCAAGTTCCCTGTCTTCTGACAACCCATCTGGCCACATCCCACACCAGGGATTAGGAGCAAAGCTGGTTTCCAAAGCAGTTTATACAATTCGTCTTATCCCTTATCAGGCCAGGCAAATGGGAGAAACAGGGACAGGCAAGACTAAGGCTTAGTATCCTGTGTTGTTCCTTGGCTGCACACCCTGGACTGGGAAGGAAAGTTGTGTACCAGGCATTGCATGCAGACACGTTGGTTTCTGAAATACAGGCTTCTTCTTTGTGACCTCAACAGCAGGTTGACCAGAAAAGGAACTAGAAAAATGGGAATGAGGCTTATGAACTTCTCAGCCGTCCAATGTGGGCATTCATTTCATATGTGATAGTCAGGAGGATAAAAGTCCTCCACCTGGTTTGCATGTTCCCAGAGTGCAGTGATGATGGAGATATATGTCTACACATTGCCATTATTTAGGTTAACATTTGGGCCATGTTGATTTCAACAAGGTACAAGACCCAAAGACATAGCTCTAATTTTGATATGTTCTACTGAGAGCAAGGGATTGGCTGGGGGAATACACACAGTGATCCACAGTTGTTTCAAGATCTCAGCAGAAATCTGGTTTTGAACATCTTTAGAAATTGTCATGTGTTAATTTTATCTTGGCTGTTATGCTATACAGGATAATGTCCATGACAGCCTGATCATATTTCTTTGGAAGAATTCTAATTAAAGAGCTCAGGTCCTTGTATTCAAAGTACGTCTTTTAAATTATTATTTTTACAGCTGACTGTTTACTACAATGAAATCATACCTAGGGTGTAAACCTTGTCATACTGGGTACAGTAGAAAAGTTTTAGTAAGCAACTTTTTGGAGTTGCTGAGGATGCTTAGGCCTCTCAGAACTGTAAGTCTCAAAAAAAAAAAATAAAATAGTCAAACAGTGACATGAGAAAATTGTAGTTCTCTGGAAATGATAAAGTTAAATGTTCTAAAGTAGATTTTCAGACTAACTGTCCTGCATGACAGGAACACTCTGAAGTTAGTTTTGAAAAAAGTAATTCCACCTTTGCACGCTTGGAATAAATTTATTGACCTTTCAAGCATGAAGGACTGATTTTTACAAGGGCAAGTAGTGGTAAGATATGGGGTATTTGCTTTAATATGAAAGACGGCATGTTTAGACTCAATATTGGGAAAATACTTTACTGTGGGGGTAGTGAAGCACTGGCAGATGTTGCCCAAAGAAGTTTGGTCTGCCTCATCCCTGGAAGTGTTCAAGGCCAGGCTCGATGGGGCTTTAAGCAACCTGTCTAGTGAAAGGCGTCTCTGCCCATGGCAGAAGGTTGGAAGTCCACTTTCTTTAAGGTCTCTTCCAACCCAAATCAGTACATTATTATATGTTTTGTGGGTAGATAGAATTTTGAAATTCTAGCTACTTGTCAAGTCCTTCCTGTCATCTGCTTCAATGCATTCTAAAGCTGATGCCAACAATCAAAGAAGTCAGAATATCAAGAGCAGGTGAGGATCAGACTGCATTAACAATCTGCCACCAAACCACAAGGACGTTGCTCTTGATTCAAGAGAGGAGGCAATGCACAGACCCCCCCTTGAACCATCATCATAGCAAAATCTGTGACATTCAGTACAATTTGAATGCTTTAACTTCATCTGTGATCAAAGTCTGATAAAAAGGTACCTCTTATTTTCTCCAGATATTTCCTCCTGTTGTTTAGTGTTGTCAGTCAGGGTACATACTGATGTGAGTGCTTAGACAACAGACAGCACAGCCCTTGCAGCTGTTCAAGTCTCTTCTGGCAAATCAGTGGTATATGCAGGAGAATCAAAGGTATTTAACTAGAATGAATCTCTTTTTGAAAACTCCTGAGATTTGTATCAGGAAACCCTTAGATCCTGAAACAGCATCCCAAACACTTCTAGTAAACAAGAAAATACCAAAAGGCTGTCAGCAACAAGGACATGGCCATTCTCTTCCTCAACCTTCTGGCCATTGGCATCATTGATCTGTCATGCCTCAGTTAATTTCCATTCCAAGGGCCAACCAAACAGGAAACACTGACACAAAAAGGCAAGCTAATGATTGTGAAGTAGATCACAGCAGCTGGATTTGCCTTGGAAGCAAATTTCTCCTCTTATTTGGTGGAGTAAGGCCAGCAAATCTGAAATTAGAACTGGAACTGAAATGTGAAAGGAGATAGGAATATCAAAACATGTTCTGATAATATATCTATCTAATGAACTTATAGCAACTAATGACCTAGGCTTATATTTTGGGATACTTCCTCTTTCCTAGAAAATCTTTAAGAAAACCTGAGAGGAAACAAACCAAGAGAAAACAAACCTATAAACAATGTCAGTGGGGTTTTAACAGTTTTGAGGGCAACTTAGTAGTTCTTATAGAATAAATTTAATGCACTACCTGTATGGCTTTGATTAATTGTTTCTATCAAAGCTAATTGTAGTAATTAATACATCTTTGCACATCACACAATCAGAGCCCTAGATCTGTGCTGCACAGTCACAGTTCAGTTTTATGGTTCTTGTGTATAATCAGCCTCAGTCTGATTCAGTGTACAGTAGTGCAAATCAAGATTCATTCCAGAGCATCTAAACATCCTCAAGACTGCTGTATTATCCTTCTTTCAGTCTTCCTTCAAACTGTCTTGTAGTTTGCCAGATATTTAGACAGTGAATGGCTACAGTGCTGGACACCCTTTAGAAACAACCGTGAGAAAACATTTAAAAGGCAGGATTTCCTTCCTTTTTAAATCAGCTTTTGAAAAATGGCCAGTTTTGTTGCCTGCCAAGGGGTATTTCTTTCTCCTGATGATCTAAAAATGGAATCAAGGTAACTATGTCATGTGCAGCCCTCCACAGAGCAAAGCCCCAAAATTAGATGAAATGAGTAGTTACTTTAATAAACCAAGTACATCTGCATCTTTCTGATGTTTGTCATTTTAGGGCTATTCAGCAATACATATGTAAGCTACCTTTGCCTGCAGTGGCTGACACTGGGATCCTATAGAGCATTAACATACAGCACCAAAAAAATACAAGAGTAGTGGCAAGTTATTTATTTGGCAGTGATGTGAAAGCTGATGGACATTAAAAACATAATCTGTAGGATCATAACAGAAAACAAAATAAGAGATAGAGTCAATAAATCAGAATTACATTATTTCCCTTACTTTTAACACAAAAACATAAGCACTTTCCTACGATTCATGTTCCCCATTCCCAAAAAGAAGATTCTTGATCTAAAGTAATCTAGTAATACAAGAAGTTAGCACTTGCATAGCACTTTTCCACTTCAAGTCACTTTGCAGATGTTACTAAGTTAGTTAATATTCCCCTGAGAAGGAGGTACAATAGGTAACATTGTTGATATTAAGATGCTCAAGTAATAAACTTTAGGTTATAATACATTTTTAGCTTTCAGCTCTAAGCATTTTATAAATAAAACCACCCCAGTTTATGTCAGAGGCAGTTCAAGTATCTCTGATATTTAAGCCAAAAATTGTCAAAAGGAAGACTTTTAAATCATTACATTCTATATCATATTAAATGTATAAACTTTCTATTCCTTATTCATCATGTTTATCCTCCCAAGATGTCTTGACACAAGTCATATAAACCCCTCAATGAGAAATATTCCTAGCAAATTCAACATGACTTTTCCAATATGTGAAAAACAGGAAAGATTAGGACAGAATACCAAGGTCAGTAGAAACCCTCTCAGCTTAGTATCTGATCTAAAAGAAAGATTCCTCTTGCACAAAATGTGGATTGGAAGTCTTATTCTGTTTTGGGAAATATTTTTGTATCTGTTTTCCCCCAGAGTAAAATAATGCAGATGAAATTCTGATTCCTTACAGTGAACTCTAAAGGTCTGTATTTTGCCATGGCACCATATTTATGTCTTTCAAATAAATAGCATTTAAGGTAAATTTTCTTCTCAATACATAAGCTTATAGAAAGTTTATCTGAGAAACTGAAACATAGATGATGGCACTTGTTTTGTCTTTAAGCATTGTTGCACCACTTAATGACAACCACAGCATCCATGAAATGTATTAGATTTCTGTTCACAGCAAATGGTAAGCATATACATTTCAATGAGAATTAGAGACATATTTTCTCAAAATATAACCCTTGTTGTTTTCTCTTTCCCAGCTGAAAGGTGCTAAAATGTCATCTAAAATCGTTATTTGCCTTATAGTTTTATTAAATCCCTACAAAGAAATTAAGCAGCCTACACAATGACTCATGACCAGCTTTTTCCATTTATTTATTTATTAGCAGATGCCCAGTGGTGTTAAATAGATTGTGTTCTTCCTTCTCTCAGTGTAATTTACCATATGTAAGAATTCTGTGTTTTATAGGAGATGCTTCTTGTGGAATAAATCTCACCACGATATAAAAAAAACATACCAAAGTCTAAACTCTGTGCAGTAATAAGATTTTAATAGAGGCTATAAAGCTTGTGTGCACTCAACAGAGAAATTACTAAAGATTGATTTGGATAAATTCTGGCATGAGTTTGAAAACAAAGAAAAAATCATTTCGTTTTTCCTTGATAGTAACTATAGGCTATACCATGCTTGGCCAAACAGGCTTCAGTTTGTTGACACAAACCAGAGGTGAAAGTAAGATTGTAAAAAAATATTTTATTCAAAAATCCCATTCTATTTGTGAGTTTGATAAAAAGGCAAGAGATTAAAGAAATAGAGGGCATTTCCATAAGGAAGAATCTTTTTTCTCTTTTACAAAGTGTCTTGTAGATATTTAGAGTGATGTGGAAGAGAAAGACCAGAAATGTTAGGTTGTTTTCCATATGCATGGTTGTTTTCTATATCAGGACACTTACAGAAGAACTGCCAAACTCTATTTTATCCAGGCCACAATCTGCAGAGCCAGCCAAAATATAAAACATCACCTTCATTAAGAATTCATAGGCTTAAGAGACATTTACTCTTAACTTTTCTTCCCTTTTTTTTCTTTTTGCTTAAATACGAATTTACAGTTATTGTTGAAAATGTTTTGAAAATTGTCTTCCTCATACTCTTTTTGCCAAATATCATTTGTGATAAATTCTAGTGCCACAAAAAATTGCAATATTTTTCATTTACTTCTCAGAGGCTTTAGGAAAGGTAAAAATCTTACATAATTTGGAAAACTCTTAAGAAGGAAAAAGAAAGGTTCTCGAAAACCTTTTCTCAGAAAAAAGGGTCAGTTTCTAAGAGAAATTGTATGGGGTATGCATGCTCAGGTTTTGGTAGCAGGGCAGCTGCAGGGAGGGCTTCTGTGAGAAGTTTCTGCAAGCTTCCTCCATGTCTCGCAGCATCAATCCCAGGAGGCTCCAAGATGGACGTGCCACTGGCCAGGGCTGGACCAATTAGAAAAAATGGCAACATGTCTATGGCAACATATTTAAATAATAAAAAAGTTATTGTGCAGATGCAATTGGCCCTGCAGACCCCAAGGTCAGTGCAGAAGAAGGGGCAGGAGGTGGTCCAGGGGCCAGAGATGACATTCCCCTGTAGCCCATGGAAGTCCACAGGGATGCAGAGATCCACCTGCAGCCCTGGAGGAGCTGGACCCCAGACTGCAGCAGGTGGATCCCTGAGACAAGGCTGTGAACCCGTGGAAGGCCCATGACGGAGCAGGCTCCTGGCAAGGATCCAGACCCATGGAGAGAGGAGCTCATGCTGGAGTAGGTTTCCTGGTAGGACTTGTGACCTCATGGGGGAACCACACCATACCAGCCTGTCCTTGAAGGAGTGCACCACATGAAAGAGTTGCCTGTGGGAGGGATCCAGTGCTGGAGCAGGGGAAGGATTCCTCTCCCTGAGCAGAGATCTAATGATCATAACCACTTTTCCCCATCTCCCTGTGCTGCTGAGGGGGAAGAGCTAGAGCTGGGAAGGAGGGAGGGGTGAGGAGAAAGCTTTTTTAACATCTTATAAGGTCTTACTTCCCATTATCCTACTCTGAATTTGTTAGTAATAAATTCAATTAATATCTCTGACTCGAGTCTGTTCTGCCCATGACAGTATTTGGTGAGTGAGCTCTTTCTGTCCTTAACTCATGAACCTTTCACTAAATTTTCTCTCTCCTGTCCAGCTGTGGAGAGGAGCGATAGAGAGTGTTCAGTGGGTGTCTGCATCCAGCCAGGGTCAACATATCAAAGTGTAACTGGGTAGTTTCCTGTATATAAAAAAATCTTGCCACTCACAGCATTGGAATCAAAACTATTATTAAAAAACGTCTTTTCTTCTTCCATACAGTGAACCTCTATTTGCAGTTCATAATTTTTGTAAATAACTCTGGCCCACTTTTACCAAGATACTTTGTAAAATATTTCTTGAATTCCTTAAAACAAACCCTGGAAAAGAAACCACTCACTTGGCATTCAGGAACCTAAAATTTCTTCTGGACAAGAAATTGCTCTTTGTTTTATAAAGTTCAATATCTCTTTCAGGAAAAATGGGCATGTGTTTATGTGTCTCTTACTGATATTGAAATATTTTTTGGCACAAGGAGTCAGACCCCTTCCCACATCCCATTCACTTCTTTGAATCTGCATTGCTTGTTCCAGCTCTGTAGACCACAATAGTGTCTTCAGATTATTTGTGGGGATATATCCAGTCACACAGATTTTCAACCATATGCCGAGTAGATGAGCCAATTCAATCATGTTTGCATGGTGCTAAAGTGAATCTACAATATATCTTAATGCGAGTTGCATCTCCCTTTGTCGTATATCCCACACAAACACACAAAGATACACAGACATCAGCATGGTCTGCTTGCTCTCTGATCAGCCAGCACTCCTGACATCTAAATAAATATTTGTGATGTGTTGTATTGAGCGTCTGCCCTTGCCAGACAGGGATTTACTTGAAGGAAGCAAAAAACAAATACATGTGTCTCACATGCAAACACTGTCTTGTTTCACATGCTGTGAACACAGAGCAGAAGAAAGGAATATCAGGAGTAAAAAAACACCATGCATTCACCTCAGGGTCCTGCACTGCTGTACTGACGGGTACGAAAAACTGCAACACAGAAAGGATTTAGAACCAATCCCAGGCTCATGTGGAGCACATCTTCACTAGCCCTCAACAAAGCATGACATAGATGCAATATAAAATATCTATAAACTGTTCACAAATTGCATTTTCCGGCCCAATGTCAATTTCTAGGAATCAGCTGGCAACACCACTGCAGTATTCTCACGTCTCTCTAAAGGTGAATGCATCTTAAAGTCTAAATGGCACAAGCTATGACATTCAAATTATAAATAAGTGATAAGTAGGAAACAGAAGTTAGTTTTTGACTTATAATTGTGTTGTAGTTGGGTATCATCTCTGCACAGCCTAGCACTAAAGTCATAAATTCCCTGCGTTGTCCAGGAACTGGTCATCTAAAGGCACGAGGTCCTGGAATGGTTTGAGACAAAGAACCAGCCTGATGCTTGCTGATTGCCTGAACTGTCACAGCCGACTGCTGTTACAGGTGGCAATTTCAGACACTTCTAGAGATTCTCTGAGCAGCTCCTGCTGTGCCCAGCCCACACTGCACACTTGAAAGAGGTGTTATTCTGGGTGCACAGCTGGTCCCTTCCCTCCAGCCACATCCTTATGTGGCCCTTGCTTCTGGAGAGATCCTGTTTGGCACACATAAGACATCCCTAAATGGCCAGTATTAACTGTTCTTGTACAGATGGTGTGTTGGCTCCATCTGGGATGGTGTTAACCTTCATGTAGGAGAGTATCTGGTATGTGGTTAAGCTATTAAATACACAAAAAATTAAAATATTATATGCATACATCTCCAGCCCAGCTGGAGAAGTCACTGTGAGGATCTGTGCAAGAGAATCCCTTTTGCCAGTTGGTCAGCTACCAACTGTCCTGAAGCTTCAGGAGATTTGATGGCCCATGGAAGTGTTGCCTAAGCCTAAGATGAATAAATGAGGATTTTCTCTCTAATAAACCCTCTGCCAGGGTTTCCTCTGAAAAAAAAGGCAATTTGCATCAAAATCCCTGCCACTCACAGAAGAACCCTCCCTCTCTGTTTCATACCACGTGTCACTGTCCTGTCTTTTAAAAGTTATGATTAATGGTGTGTCTTCTTCTGGAGTGATTAAAGCCAGACTATCCTGAAAATCAAGTAGAAGGGGAGGAGAGGCTCAGAAGCTGGGGCTACAATAGAACACCCAAACCAGTGACAGAAGAATTGTGTGAGGTGGGGATAAGCTGACTGTGGTGAGGGAGGGTTGTGATCAGATTGGGATGACAAGTCAACAGGTCTGATCAGAGTCAGTGTAAAGGAGCCACCTGCAAAATGCCTCAGACAGAGACTGACAGGGAAGATTGAGTTTAAAAGTGCTACCAGAAGAAGTGGGACATCCTCCACTGAGGTTTCTCACTGCTCATCAATGCAAGGGCTAACAGCCCACTACCAAAGTTGGCCCTAAGCCCATGCAGCCAAACCCCAACAAAGGAACATGGCCTCAGGCCCCCAAAACAACAGTAAATGCCAAAAGGCAAGAAAAAAATAAAAAAGACCTTCTAACCAAGGTGCTTGGAAACTCCACCTTACATCATTAATATTTCCTGATTAAGATATTTAATAAGCATTATATCTTATTTTGTTCCTCATCAACTTTCAAGCCATTACCAAAGGCAAAATAAATAATGATCTTAATTATTCTCTGTTGCACAATCATTTACCAAGAATAACTCTTGTCACCTTTTATATCCAGTAATTTATTATAAAATGTCTCAGCAACCACAATTTTCTGTGTTATTCAGATGCTTGGAGGTTTGCTGTAAAGATGAAAAATAATAGATGTCCTGCCATTTCAGACAATTCATTACAGAGAGACAAGCCTATATTACCACTCCCCCTTGAAGCAGTAACAAAAAGTCCATTTCTGATTTCAATGTGTCTAATTCTGTCAAGGATTTTTCCTTTGTCCTGCTTCTGTAATTTCTACAAATGCTAATAATAGGGTTTTTTGTATAATTCAGAGCGAGTTTGTCTTCCCAAATCTTCTTCCGAAAACTTAAACTACTTTATTATTTATTATTATTTATTCTGCCTAACTGATCACCAGTGGCAGAGATCCTGAAATATAAAAATAGTTACTGTTTTATCTTGACTCAATGTCCAGGCAGATTTTTTCCCACTTTTATCTCAAGAGAAATTTAATAAAGTTCTGAAGAAAATCCAACAAGTCCTAGGACATACATCATGTTAAAACACTGCAAATACCTCAAGTATTTAATCCATAATATTTGAATACATAATAATTGCGTATTGCTATCATGACAGGGTCTAAAAATACAAATTGATTATTATAGTTCTAGATCTGTGACTGTTTAACTGATACTTGAAATAATTGATTTTTAAAAAATAAGGTTTAGTGTGAGTAATTTTGTGTGCAGAATGTAAAAACATTACTCTAGATATATGTGTATAAAAACAATTTTTCCAGATTTACACACTATTATATCATATGATAAATACAAACCCATGCAGATTAATTTCTTATGTGTTTAACAGATATAAAAAGACAATGAGTGGAGGCAATGTGTGGTGTTGGGCTTTTGTCTCTGCAGGCAAACAGTAGCATTGAACTAGGCCAGCAGGAGCCCAGGAGAGCAGGGCTTTTCATCAACCAGCTCTGCTCTGTCATCCCTTAGGCTTTGGCCACCATGCTCCCTGTGCAGATGCTTAGTGCCACTGGCACACCCAGGGGACATGGAGAGCTACTTGCACCCATCCTCTGGGGGGTCAGCAACTGCTGGATGACAGGAAAGTAGGGTATTTATTGAGGGGTTTTTACTTATTTGTTTCTTTCTTTAATAAATTGCCTTCTCCACACATCTGTTTCCTACCCTACTCAGGACACCAATAAGTGAACGATTTCAGGAATCATTTGCAAAAGCCAGTACTGCTAGAGAGAGTGATACTAAAAAAGCAGCACTCAAAAGATTGAAACATTCTCTGTCTCTCTCTTTCTTTGAAGTTATGCAATAAATACCATCCTGCAGCCTAGCACTCAACCTGAAGAAGTGCTGGGGTTAAAGTGTACTTGATTACACCAGGTCATTCACGCCCCATTCTCCAACTATGCTTCTGTATGTTGGGATAGAACAAATATTAGGAACATCAGTCTAAATGTCTTTGACTTTTCATCAAAATCTGTATCTAGTGAAGACTTAGAAGTCCTCCTGGGTGGGGGCAGCTGAAGAGGATTATACATCTCCAGAGGTGAGGAAAGTCTATGTGTGGGCAGCAACACCATCCATATGCACTTCCCAAAACTGAAATTCTCTGTCCAGCTGGCCTTGTTTGCTTCTTATATATGTTCATTGCATCTGTGGACAATCACCATCTTGCCTGCAAACATACCACAGACTTTTGAAACACTTCTAATAACTTATTCAGAGCAATGTTGAGATGTCAGTAGGTTCCCCTGAGCATTTCAGCTCTGTCAAACCGACATTCAAACTTACTCAGTATGAGGAATGGTCAGTTGGAAGTAAAATAAGGAGAAAAAAATGTAGAGCAGAGAAAAAAAGAGAAAGAAAAAGCAGAATGAGAAACAAAAATAAAATCAGGAGAAACAAATGTTGTCAAGAGGACCAAGAATATTTGCTCTGCTGTTGCTTCTGTTACATAATCTGCTGATTTAAATTCTATTTAAAATGAATGCAATTCTAATTCAGCATGGAGGAATACAGAAGAAGGCTGTGTAGCTTTAGTTCTTACAGTCTCAATTGTTATGTTATTTGAATCTTTCCCTGGAAAGAAAGAGGGCCCCTTCCTTTTGGCTATACTGGCAAACTTTTTGCTTGCCAATAAGAGGTGGACACAGACCAGAAAGCAAATAAGGACATTGCAGTATGCCTCACAGCTTTCCATAAGAAATACTCTGGTAAAGCAGCTCAGGACTCACAAACAGGGCCACAAAACTGTAAGGTCAGTTAAGAGTTCATGAGATACAAACTTGAGAGATTTTATATTCTTCTGTGAGGTGAAAATGTTTAGGTTTGAATTACTGCAAGGGGAAGCTGATCCTTCTTTTCTACTCAGCACGGGTGAGGTACATCTGGAGCTCTGTATCCAGTGTTCGGCTTCCCACTACATGAGAGACTCCTGCACACTGGAGTGGCAAAGGGCCAGGAAAAAGATTCAGATCTTGCAGCATCTGTCATACAAGGAAAGAATGAAAGAGTTGGGACTGTTCAGACTGAAGAAGAATTGATTTAGAGGAGATCTTATTAACTGTGTAGAAATGCCTGGTGGGGTGTTTAAAGAGAATGGAGCTGAACTCTTTTTAGTGGTACCCTGTGGCAGGACCAGAGCAAACAGGCACAAATTAAAATGCAGTATATTCTATTTAAATTTAAAACCCTTCTTTTTTTCCTGTGAAGATGGTCAGGCAATGAAAGAGACTGCCCTGAGAGACAGTGGAGTTTCTATCCTTGGAGGTATTCATAACCTGACTAGTTACAACCCTGAGCCATATATGTACTCCACAGGACCCTGGCTTGGCATGCAAGGGTAGACTTCCTACCCCAATTCCATTCTGTGATCCCATTAACAAATCAAACAAAAAGAGAAAATCAAAATTATCTACAAATAATAAGGTTACAGGCACAAAAATCTTGCAATAAAAAAGTGAAGTAGGAATGATGATATTGTTGATCCAATCTGACTGGAGCTGCACTAGCTCTGAGACCCACACGAGTAATTTTTGAGCACAAATTGCTTTTAAATGTACCAGTAGTTATGCAAATAAATACTTCCTACAAAAGCTGGGGATAATATCCAGACAACAAGGCGCTTACCCAAGCAACAGAGAGAATCTGGTGAGCCCATAGTGTATCCAATGGGAGTCTGACAATCTACATATTGAAAGTTTAATAAAAAACTTGATATTTTGAGGTTTTTTCTAGTAGGAATCACTCAGAACTAGAGAACTGGAAAGGATAACTTCTTGCTGGAGACTTTCATGTATACATTTGGAAGGTAAATTTAATCTGAATTACACTGCTATATTACTGCCATTTTACTTTCTATGCTCTCTTCAGCCAAAATTACTAAGTAGGCTTCTTTTATTTCTGAAGGGAAACTGCTATTCAGTCACTAAGTTAAAGGATCATTTCTGAAGAGTTAGATAAAGGCTGTTTGGCTGTCTTTTTTTTTGTTTTAAATTTGAATTCTCTTAAAAGCAGAAGAAGGAGTATTAAATTTTCATTTAAAAACAGCTTAAGCAAAGTAGGAGTTGTAGGGATGCAATATTGTACAAATCACACAGCAGCACATGCTATATAAGAAATCTTATATAAGATCCCCCTTCCATCTGCAGTGCAAAAGAAATATTACAGAACCCTGATGAAATGTTACTGTTTTTAAGAGCTAAGTACTGAGATTGCTGGCACATTGTATAGCCAAGAATACCAAAGTTAACTCAGTGTATATACAAGGTGAATATAACAGTCTGATTCTTGCTCCACTTACACCAGCTTCAGTCAAGCATGAAGGACACCTTTGGTAGTTTGTCCTCTGTTGGTCTGGTGAAGGCTTCCTATCTTCACTCTCTCACTAAACAGAGCACCAGAGTGTGAAGGTAGGAAAGCAAGGGACAACTCTTGGTTCAACTTTGTCTTATTTTGTTCCTCTGTAAATTCAGCCTTTGCTTTTCACAAGGCTGCTTAGGACGGGCTAGTTAGGTTATTCCATTGCAAGGTGGGATGTTGCATATGGCACGTGCCTTCATGCCAAAACTGCAAATGCTTTCCTAACTTTTGCAGATTGAACTACAGAAACAAGCAGAAAATACCAGACCACGCTTGTGAATGTAAATACAGATGTCACCAGGCATCTAAATAATCCCACTGTGCCATCAGCTTTGAAATCTGTTTATCAACACTGTGCCTTAAGTTTTTCTCAAATGCCTTATTAGCATACATACAGACAGCATGGCAAATCAACCTCAACACACAAACAGTTGCTCCCCAGAGGACAATAGAAATTAAAATAAGCTACTGATGTCTTTAACCGCAGTATCACATTGAAGAAATTATTTTGAAGAAGCCAACATCCTTTTGATTAAAAAAGTCTCATCAGACACATCACCTTCACTGGTTTCTTCAATGACTTTTAGGACAGGTTTTACTGATTCATGCTAGCTATTTTGCTGAAATGAGATCTTTCTAGCTGTATTTTTGTTACAAGTTACATTATGCAAGTTAATTGAGCATATTACTGTCTCTTGATAGATAATATGATCTGAATTTTACTGGAAAAATTGAAAGTTTAGCACAGTTTTGAAAACAGTATAAGACATTAGAACCTACAATTCTATCTGGTCTTAAGTATTTTTTGTAATTAGTCAACAAATGGTGTAATTACCTCATTATCGCATTTGTTATCCATGATTCCTTTAATAATGTTTCTTCTATTTTCAGAATTTATTCAGAAGTATCAGGGAAAAAAACTGGATTTTTATATTTATGTTCTTCAAAGGCACAAGAAAGTTAAATCTGTTCAGAAAAGAAAAAAAAAAAAAAGAAAAAAAGAAAAAAAAAAGAAGAAGCACATCTCTGAATTGTTGACCAAAACTTAAAGAGATTTTAGCCAGATCCAGGAAAATTAAAAGAAGGTCCTCTGTGTTCCCAGTAGTGAGAATCAATGTAAAGATCAGGTATAGAAAGAGTTACATGAAGGACTGTTTGAAATTAGTCCTTTGTGCAGAAGTGAGTAAAGATGAGTGTGGGTGGATAAAATGAGAAGAAGAAGGAAATCAGTGGGGTCAGAAACCAGGAAGGAAACGAGGTAGAATGGAGAGACATCAGCCAGCTTCAGGAATTTTGGTGGGCAGACCCTGGCTAGATGCCAGGTGCTCACCAAATATACTTCTATCACTCCCTTCATCAACTAGACAGGGGAGAGAAAATACAAAGATAGGCTCATGGGTCAACACAAGGACAGGCAGAGATCCCTCACCAATTAGTGTCATAGGAAAAAACAAACTGACTCCTCATTTTCCCTACTTTCCATTTTCTCTTCTTCCTCCTCCTCAGTGGCACAGGGGAACAAGTAAAGGGGGCTGCAGTCAGTGCATCACACATTGTCTTTGCTGCTCCTTTCTCCCCAGGGGAAAAACTCCTCACACTCCTCCCCTACTGCAGAGTTGGGTCCCTCCCACAGGAGACAGTCCTCCACCAACTTCTCCAATGTGAGTCCTTCCCATGGGCTGCTGTTCATCACAAACTGTTCCAGTGTGGATCCCTTCCATGGGATGCAGTCCTTCAGGAACAGGCTGCTCCAGTGTGGGTCCCCACAGAGTCAAAAGTCCTGCCAGCAAATCTTCTCCAGTGTGGCTCTTCTCCATTGGGCCACAAGTCTTGCCAAGCACCTGCTCCAGTGTTGGCTTCCCACAGGGTCACAACCTCCTTTGGGCATCCACCTGCTCCAGCGTGGGATGCTCCATGGTCTGCAGGAACACAGCTGCCTCACCGTGGTCTGCACCACGGGCTGCATGGGAATCT
Organism: Illadopsis cleaveri; assembly: GCA_013399915.1. NCBI lineage: Eukaryota > Metazoa > Chordata > Aves > Passeriformes > Timaliidae > Illadopsis > Illadopsis cleaveri. The sequence continues at coordinate 206,335 of VXBB01015061.1, forward strand.
CAGTTCTGGCACCTGGAGCAGCTGCACTCCATCCTTCTGCACTGACCATGGAGTGTGCAGGGCTGTTCCTGTCACATGTTCTAACTACATTTTCCCTTTCTGCACTACTCCCCTTGCTGATGGGCTCAGCCTTGGCTAGCAGCAGTTCTGTCTTGGAGTTGGCTGGCATGGGCTCCACTGCACGTGGGGGAAGCTTTTAGCAGTTTCTCACAAACACCACCTCTACAGCTCCCCCTCTACCAAAATCTTGCCACACCATCCCAGTCCACCAATGCAAGTAGATAGGAGTGAGCAGTGAGGAAGTCAGAGATGCACATTGAGGTGTGGTGGAAGGGAAGAGACAACACCTGGATCCAGAAATGGGAAATGTAATAAAAAAGTTTGCAAAAGATGAAAAAAAGATAGTTCATCTAAGTGGAGGTAGAAGAAAAGTCAGATGAGAATTCATCATTCTCTTAAAAGTACAGTACTGTTGCTGATGTCAAAATCTCCAGGTTGCTGTTTTCTGAAGCAGAACTAGCAGAATATCATTTGGCTACTGGGAAGAATATTATATGCTATCCTCCATTCTGCTCTTTTACAACATATGCCAAGAGAAATTAAAGCTGTTTGGAAATTAAGGATAAGTTCCGTGGGGGAAAGAGGCAATCAATGTGTAGTGTGCCTAACTGAGTGTAAAATTATACATGACAACTAACATGGAGCATAGCAGACACAGCAGAAAATATTTCAGAAAAAGCCACTTGCAAGTTTGAACAGGTCTAGGCATGGCAAGAACATACCAGATACACAACTTTGCATACTGCTTGAAGAGCGCATATCACAGAATGGAATTGCAGAATGGTTTATGTAGGAAGGAACTTTATAGGTCGTCTAGTTCCAACCCCCCTCCCATGGGCAGGGACACTTTCCACTAGACCAGGTTGTTCCAAGCCCTGGCCTTGAACACTTCCAGGGGTGGAGCATCCACCACTTCTCTGGGCAATTTGTGCCTTACTACCCCTGAGTAAAGACTGTAATCTAAATCTCTGCTCTTTCAGTTTAAAAACATTATCCACTGTTCTATCACTGTAAGCTCCTGTAAAAAGTCTTTCTTCATATTTCTTGTATGTGTGTGTCTGTCTGCAAATTTACACAAGACAGACCTAGAAATGCTTATGTTAGTGCCACAAAGTCAACACAGTGCAGTAGAATGTACTCCACACACGAAGGAAGACAGAGCCATTTTGGTTTAGAGACAGAGAAATGGCACACCACTTGCTGTTGGAGAAGCACGAAGCTGGTATTGTGCCATGTTGCTGCTTGCCAGTCTGCCTGAAAAAAAATCAGCATGGATTTGTCGCTATGTTTGTGAATTATGAGGAGAGGAGGATTTTGTGGTGGGAGTAGCTATTTTTCATCACTCTTATAGTCATGTCTAGCTCATGTCTACTGCAGATCACCTATAGCAGATGCATATTTTAAAGCAATGTTTGTGATTCTGAGAGAACACACAACTAGGTAACTATTTAGGAAAGTTGCCAAGGAAAGTATTAGCTTAATGTAACAGATCTACTCCGAATAATGCCTGTCTGTCAAGAGGCAAGTTTAAATACAAATGCTTCTGGTGTGCAGCAACAATGTTTTTTTTTACTGGTTTATTTTCATCCCTCTTTCTCTTCTTCCTTCTGCACATACTATTGTATATTTCAGGATCATCTCACATTCTTCCATCTTCCCATAGGTATGGGCTTATCTTTCATCACCTGTTTCTGGAGCCCTCCACAACTCCCTTTAATTCCTACTAACTTGCCAGGAGGTCTCTAGGACGCCTTTCTCTGTTGGAAGTCATAAGTTTGCCATACACTATATTCCTTTCTTCATAAGTGTCAGAGGCATCCACTGCCTTTCCAGAACCTCCTTCCCCTGTAGCCACGCATTTGCTTTTACTACCACCATACTTCTTTCCATTTTTTACCCACAAAGCCACCCACAGTTCAAATATCTCATTTCTCTTGATAGCATCATAGAACCATAGAGGTATTTAGGTTGGAAAACAACTTAATCATGGAGTCCAACCTAACCTAACGTTATGTCCACCAATGAATCATAGCAGGACTGGAAGAGACCTTTAATGGCTATCCAGTCCAACCTGCTGCCATGGACAGGGACATTTTCAACTAGATTCGGTTGCTCAGAACTCCATCCAAACTGACCCTGAATATTTCTAGGAATGAGGTATCTACTGCCTCTATGGGAAACCCATGTCAGTGTTTCACAACTTTCATACATTTTTTGTTCCTTATATCTAAATCTGCCTCCTTTTAGGTTGAAACCTTTACGTCTTATCCTACCTCAACAAGACCCACTTGAAAGTTTGTGCCTATATTTTATACAGGCTCACCACTGAAAGGCTGCACTAAGGTCTCTCTGGAGCCTTCTCTCATACTGAAATATCAGTGAAAAGAATAAGTTTAGAACATGAGCTGCAGCTGGGAAGACCTAGACATTCACTCTTCTTCTTACTGAGAGACCTGTCTTCATGCTGTCTTGACTATGGACCTTACACAATAATAATCTACAGCCATTATTATAATCCTCTCCAATCCTCTATTGAAGACATATTAACATATAAATTTATTATATTTTATTTATATTTTTATTAAAATATAATTATATTGTATTTATAATCATTTATTTGTCAGGCAATGGGCATTTATAAATGAGAAATACAACTGAATAAAACATCTGAATGAGTGTTGGATGAGTGTTATCAGTGTGTCCGATAATTGACAAGATCATTACTGCATGTTCATGCTTTCTCCTTGGGAAGGAACATATGTCACTGCTCAATCATATACGAAGCCTATAGTACTGAAA
>VXBB01015061.1:209717-239522 GCA_013399915.1 Illadopsis cleaveri
CTCTCTGGAGCCTTCTCTCATACTGAAATATCAGTGAAAAGAATAAGTTTAGAACATGAGCTGCAGCTGGGAAGACCTAGACATTCACTCTTCTTCTTACTGAGAGACCTGTCTTCATGCTGTCTTGACTATGGACCTTACACAATAATAATCTACAGCCATTATTATAATCCTCTCCAATCCTCTATTGAAGACATATTAACATATAAATTTANAATATTATCCTTTAGAATATTAATAAATAACTAAGACCTTAATTTTTATAGAATTAATAATCGAAAAAATGAGCAATCAGAGCTCAGTTGCTTGCTCTATAGCACCTCATATTCTGAGTTCCCTTCCCACCACCAATATATGTATCTCCTCATATACTTCTCCAACACTGACTTTTCATATTTTCCTTTCTTTAACTCTGTTGCTATGGAAATCTTCCCCCATGGTGTCTGCATTGACTCAAAAGCGCTGAAAGCCTTTGAACATGCAGCACTGTTCTGCATCTTCAGGACAGTTTGGAATAATTTTAAACAAATGCAAGTGAAAATTTTGTTTATAAAGAAATCCCTTTCCACTCTTCTGCTCCTTTCAGTGTTTGCATGTTTATTTTAGCAAAAAATAAACAAGCACCGAGTACATAACCCTTCTCATACCAAAGCTTCCCAAGGAACTTAACAAATGACACATAGTCAGCAAAGATTACTTGTCAAGTGCTGGAGCATAAGTGCCCCTGGAGAGCAATTGACAACATCCCTGTAATGCCAGCTTGTTATTCTTTGTCTCTTACAAAATGGAATATAACATTTCAAAAGTCAGCACCCAATTACTCTTACTGTATTCAAACAGGACTTGACAAGCTTCCTGAATGTCCTGCAAAGGACTGTGCATCTCCTGAAGGGCGCAAAAGGAGGCATGAGGAGTTCCCACATAATGGCAGAGGCAGTGCCTCCTTCAATCTCCGCTCTACTATCCTGACATAGCAGGAGACTTAATTCTATCCAACTGACATGAGCAGAGGAGATCAGTGGAGTTTTATCCCTCAGAGCAATATAATGTCAGGTATAAAAATGTGGGGAAAAAATGAATAGCTCTTTACAAGTAGGTCTTAGAGGATGTCAAAATTGAAGAATTAGTAAATATGATTAGAGAACTTTACTTCAAATAAAATGGATTCTTTTCTACCTGGAACTCAAGCATCAGATCATCAGTTATCACTATGAAGAGTGATATACAAAGTCTTACTCTTGCTTATGATAACACACTCTCCTCTTTTCCTCATTCAATCACAGCATCTTCTACCAGAATACTTTCAACTATAGAAATTCCAAATTTATTTCCATAAATATTTGATTAATTATGCAATCTACCAAGCTACTAAGTTAGTTCCCCTTTGGGCTACTAGTGTTTTTCACCTGTTTGGTGTCCTTTTCTAGGATCAAGGGTCTGACATATTATCTGGTTTGGCACTCACCTTCATCAAAAATGAAATTTAAAAAAGCCATAAAAACCAAATAAATCACAAAATTACATAATAAATCATAATACAACATAAGATAACTTTAAATACAAATAACCCAATCAACCTAAAAGTATTCCTCATGAAAATGCCACAAAATATGCTTCATAGATGCTGCAATGACTTGGAGTGTGGCTTAGAACCACTACCGTTTTCAACTCATTCACTTGAAGTCTCTAGTGTGAACCATTTGTGTTTCTGAATGAAAATTGGAAATGACTTCCAAGATCATCAAGTCCAGCCTTTGACCAAATACTTCCATGGCCACTAAACCATATTGCAAACTGACAACTCCACTTGTTTTTTGAAGACTTCCAGGGATGGTAATTCCACTATTTTCATGGGAAGTCTGTTCCAGTGATTAATCCCTCTGTCAACGAAGATTTTTTTTCTCATATCTATTCCGAACCTCCCCTGGTGCAACTTCAGTCTGTTTTCTCTTGTCCTGTTTCTAGTTACCTCACCACAAACTCCTTTCAGGTAGTTGTAGAGAGCAATAAGGTGTCCCCTGAGACTTGTCCTTAACCCTTTACCTGGGCCATTTTTGGATCTCTCCCCTTAGTGCCATGCACAGTTATCATTGTAACAGTGAACTGGGGAAGGATCCCTGCTGGTATGATCACATATGGTACCAATGAGGTAACCACCAGCAGAGGAGCCAGTCCATAACTTTTCCTAAATTCAGTATCACATTATTTCTTTAATAATGAGAAGACAGAGTAGCTCAGTGCAAGTGGAACAAACAAGGTTCTGTGCCTATTGCACTCATTTTATTATCTCCTGGATCATTTTGAAGTAATCTGTGGATAATTCAAATCCCTTTACTGATCTGAGCAGCATGTGTGGAGAATCACTGCAGACCAAGGTAGTTAATGTCCCTTTGTACGTACTTTACCACAATCATGCCTGGAATACCCCATTCAATTCTGGCCATCTCTGAAGAGGTCTGACAGCCAGCAATAAGACATTGATGGCAGTAGGCAGAATTCATTCTTGGTGGGGAAAATAGGTGACTTGATGCATGTTCCAACTGATATTTCATCCAGTTATTTCTCTTCCTTTACAGTATTCCAGGAATGGGCAGATTCAATTACCAGGGAGGTGGCAAGAGATGGGTCAAAATTACAAATCATCTTGCCCAGTAATGTCAAAAAAATGAGGTAGCAATCAGCAGAATATATCAAATTCCCCTAATTTTTTAGAAGACCTGCATTCTAGATACTTAAAATGCAATACTGACATAAGAAATAACTTTCTTGATAATTAAGAAAAGTTTTATTTTTTTCATTTCTTCTCATGTTTCAGGAATGGTGACTATTTACAGTTTTTACAGAAGGATGGTCATTACTGCCATATATCACAGCATGAAATATGGAAATGTTTCATTCATCTTGAGAAGGTGACTTCAAAGAAAGATGATTGAATTCCGTTTGCTCTGATAAGATCTGATCCTGCTTTTCTGAAGTGAAGGGAAATTTGTGAAAACCCTAATGGGGCAGCGTCTCTCCTTTAGGCAACACTGTTAAATTAAATCTAGGTTAGAAAATATCAGAGTTTATTATTGCAAAGTGTAGATATTTTCTTACTATGAAGGAAAACCATTTTCTTTTCTCTTTCATAGAATTTCTTTCCAAAAAAACCATTCAATTTAACTTTTCAATCCATAAGAAAGTAAGTACTGTACTGCCAATTCTCAATGGGATAGTTCAGAATTGGTGATTGACTACATAGCTATAATTTTAAAAAGATTAATTCACTGGTGACCTAAATACCAACACAGTGGCAAATTGAAAAGTGTTCCTAGGCAACGAGGACCTATCAACACAATGAAAGTTCCTCCTTCAGAAATTGTTACCTGAAGTAAAACAGCAAAAATACCTATAGGATTTGAAGGAGGGTAAGAAAAAGACAAGCAAGAAACACCCTTACCTTTTAAAAAATCTTTATGTATATTCATATGATTCTGGGTTTTGGTTTTTTCCCAGAGATGGGAGACTTTCAGAAAATCTAAAAGGGAAGTGTTGCCACATGTTATTAGGGAAAAAAGGAATACCATCAAGAGTGCAGAAGTGCTTCAGGAGTGATAGGTAAAAGCAATACTGTATCAGAAATGTGGTCCTTCTCACAGAAAATTCTTGATCTCCTTCAGTTATTTAAGATCACACAGCAGTTTCTAAAGGGCAGATATGTACAGACATCATAGTTCTTGTAGAAAGAAAACTTTTTATTATTGCATTAGTGTTGCACTCCCTGGCATAGACATGCCAGTAGCTGACTGAACATTTACTGTGCAAAGTTGTGGAAGCATCACTGGAGAACAGAACTAGCCTATTCTGACTAGCAAAGCACTTTTTATTTCTATAATATCCCAGTCCTGAGCCCTCAGGGTGACCTACAAAATGAGTCTCCCATCTCCTTCAAAAAATACCTGGAAATTGAAATATGTAAATTTGTCTGGCTGCTAAAATTCACGTATAGAGAGACACAGCTTTTCTGTCGAATTAGAAGATAGACCTGATCACTCTGCCACCTTTCTGTATCTCAAAGGAAGCAATAACTCCATCACATCCCCACTAACTAACACCACTTTCTGTTTGAAATATATCATATAGTTCTTTCATCCCATCTCATGCATTACCATAAGAAAGTTAAATTTAGAACTATTGTTCTTAGTCTCTGCTTGAAATTAAATATCCTGCTTCTTGCTCAGGTCTGAGAAAGAGCTTTTGTCTTTAAAACTCGTGTGTTCATCCACCTCTCTTAGTTCCTTACTTCACATGCCTTGTGATGGGACCAATGCACACTTCCCACCATACCTTTTTGACTTCAGAATGCTTTCTCCAAGGCCTGCCAAATTGAGTCATCTTCCTTTAGAGATCTAATGCACTGAGCTGTGCTACCTTTCTAGGCAGCCAGTTCCAGTGTCTCACCATCCTTCTCATAAAATAATCTTCCTTATGTTCAGTCTAAATCTACCTTCTTTCAGTATAAAACCAATACCCCTTGTCCTGTCACTACAGGCTTTTGTAAAAGGCCTCTATCTTTCTCATAAGCTCCCTTTAAATATTGAAATAACCTATACTAGTAGATACTTTACACTAAAATGGTGCCAAGTAATGTACTTGGGCATTCAAACATTTATTTATATTAGTAAGACATTGACAGGTTTTGTTGGCAGAAGTCAGGAGTTATAATCTGCACAGAGCACCCTCAGCACATAGCACCATATTTTGAAGTCTAGGAGGCATAACAATGTCCTTTCTTTGCCCAGGGATATTCTAAAAGGCATTTAATATGCTTTCAAAGAAGTTGCAAAATGGAAACCCATAAATTGTAAGTGAATGAAAGATCGCTGTAAGAAAAAATTACTTTTTTTTCTGTATTTTTTGTTTAGATGTTGTTTTGATTTGGTTTTTTTCCAGAACTGTAGCTGTGTTTCCAAGTCTGAGTATTAGCACTGGTAATTTTGAACTTCAAAATTCTGTTGTTTTTCTTCTTCTTTTAAATCAAATTGTTGTTAATATGGCTGAGTAGAGACATTTTTACCAGAATTTATAGGGAGTTTGCTTCAAAGAAGAAAATCTGTTGCTTGCAATCAGAAGAGATTCACACAAGTTACTTTGAACTGAAGATGTATGAGAAGGAAAAAGATCATACTGTTACAGTATTCCTCAGGGAAGGTGGACATGATGTCCACCTGGGCCTTGAACTACCCGAGCTGAGGCCTGGTCGAGGCCTTGCTGAGGCCTGGACCGAGGCCTGCAGCCTTTGACGCAGTTAAAATTAGTTAGAGAAGTTGTGGCGCAGTTAGAAATTATGTTAAGGTATCTGGGAAAGATAATGAGATTTGGTGAAGGTCATTGCACAGAATTGTTAGTGAGCTTGTTAGCTACCTTAAAAGTAGATTCAACAATGTATGTTTGCATTTTTCTCTCTGCTGTGTGCCAATGGAAGAGCTATCTGAATTGTAAACTATATAGAAATGTATATAAACTGCCATCTTATTTCGAATAAACCAGAACACGTAGTAGTGACCATACTGGTTGGACCTGCGTTTGTCTCGACCTGATTCTCTTTAATATAAACAAGGAAAACCCTGGCTTTCATCATACAAGAAAGATTTCCCCAGGGTAACCAGTCTCTTTCCGTATTTTGGCATTAGAAGTGCTGTTTGACAGTACTAGAGGGACGTTCCAGTACAGGTGACTAAAATTCATCCCCATGTATGTAAATTTCCAAAAGTATTTGTCTCCCCTTTCCAGGGATTGTGTGCTTGCTGAACCTTTTGTTAAAATCAATGTATTTATCCAAAAGAAAAACTAATTTTCTGCAGCAAAAATGGGTGAGGAATTTTATTCTAAGAACATAGGAAATTTGAATCAGATGGAAATTTTTTAATAATTAGCGGAGGATGGAAACTAAAAAATCAATTTTTAGCAAACAACATACTAAATTTGTACGCTTATAGTGGTTTTACACTGAATGAGTACTAGTTTGTCTGTGGAGGAATACTCAGTTATTAGCCTACTTCTATAAAATAAAGTGAGCTTTAGCATTGCCTAATATTGAAGAGCAATATTACATACAGTATATATGGAATTGTTTCTAGAAAATGGATTTTATTCAATCCTTGGCCATTTTTGGGGAATTAAGTCAGCAGTTAATCATATTGCCTTTTCAATAAAATGGTAGAAACAACATATTGCTATAAAAAGGGACTGCAAAACAGCAGAATGAGACCGTTCATAGGTGCTGTGACCTTGTCAATCTTTTTACGTCTGTGGGAAGTAGGTCTGTTGCTTTAAGCTGATTTTTTTTTTAAATATGGTTTGGAAAAAAAACTTGGATGTCCCAAATTTCATGAAATAACTGGTATGCCTACCATATTGCTCCATCTAAGTCATTTGGCTTGCAAAATTTACATTTATGTCCGTGTTCTTGTGTTTCTCAGCTAAGATAACAGAGTAAACTAGAAAACAGAAATATCCAAAGACACTCCAGGGAGATAACTCACAGCAACCACTGCTTTTGAGATCATAGATTTATACAGTCTTTTAAAAACACAGTGTCATAGAACCATTAAGGTTGGAAAATACTTTCTAGATCATCAAGTCCAACCTTGGACCACATACCACTCTGCACTCTAAACCGTATAGTAATGTGCCACATCTACTCATTCACTGAACTCTTTCAGGGCTGATGACTCCACCGGCATGTTCCAATGCCTGACCACTCTTCCAGTGAACATATTTTTCACTAATATCCAAGCCAAACCTCCCTCGATGCAACTTAAGGCTTTTTCCTCTTGCCCAGTGTTGGAAAAGACCTCTAAGATCATCAAGGACAACTATGTCTTTAAGTGTCCCACTTACACATCTTTTAAATAAATACAGGGGTGGTGACTCAGGTAAAATAACATTTTATAACAGTATCTCCAGTCATGTTTGAAAGATGACTCAGCCATAAGTTGAAATTGCCAACAGCAAATTTTGAAGAGAAAATAAAAATTGACAGAAAAAAAAAAAAAAACAAACATGCAGGACACCTCTACACACAGATGGGAAATGGTTTTCTAGGATTACTCTGAAGAAAAGAGGTGACTTTTAAGATGACCTAGAGACAGGTAACTCTAGTTCATGCCTTTTCTCCAGCTTCTTCACTCTTGAGGTTTATGGCAAATACAATTGCTCATGTTGAATACAGCTGCTGTAATTAATCATTATATGATAGCTGGTATATGAAATGGAATCTGAGCCTTTTTTCCCCTTCTCTCTTCATCAGCATGTCTGGTGCCAAAGCTCTCTGTCTGCAGGAGAACTACAGAGAAGATTGTTAGATTTCTCTTTCTTCTGATACCTTTTTCTTGTAACTTGTAACATAAAAACAAAACATAAAACGGGCTGGAGCAGCCTGTTCCTGAAGCACAGCACCCTGTGGAAGGGACCCTCACTGGAACAGTTCATGGAGAACTGCTGCCCATGGGAAGGACTCATGTTGGAGGAGTTCCTGGAGGACTGTCTCCCATGAGAGGGGTCCCACACTGGAGCAGGGAGAAGAGTGTGAGGTGTTCTGCCTCATGTAAAGCCCTGGTCCTCTCTTAGTGAGTCTATTTAAAAGGGACTTAAGGAACTACTTTTCCTTGAGGTGGCACAAAGGAGAACTTGGCAGAAGTTCCCCTGAGGTTAAAAATCAAACTTTACTGGAAAACTTTTAAAGATCAGAACTTAGCCAAGCATTTAATCAAAATAAAGCATCTCAGAGAACATTGTCTTAGCAAACTCTAACCCACCCAACCTTAACTTACCCATATTTCAAGAAGAAGAAATTAGGAGATGAAAAGGACAGCAAGAGAGAGAGAGAAAAGAAAGATGTAGCTAATGCCCTTACATCCAGCATGGTCTCAGTTGCCATAAAATAGAAGGACAATAGGGAAATTACTACATTTGTCTAGGGGCAATGATTTTTATCTGCTCTGGCAGATCTCAGTGGTCACCTCCCTATCCCCAGGTGGAGCTTCCTGTCTGATGGCCACCCTGGGCTCAGCTGGGGTTCCATGGGCAAGGTGAGGGGCATTGCTTCCCATGTGCCAGGGACTGACAGCATTTCTGGGATAGAGGCTCCAGCAGGGAGGGGCATGGAACATTGCATGTGTCACTTCATGCCAGCTATGATGGATGGACTCAGACTTTTCATTATGAACAGATTTTTATAATTTATGAACTAAAACAAGATGCTCCTTCGACCTCTAGCACAGCTGGGTTTGTGTCAGAACTCAGCATAGCTCTTGGTAGGAGGAGGATGGGAAGGATCTCTAGTTACACTTTTATTCTCTTTTCTACAAGGATTCTTGGTTTCCCTTTATTCCATTGTCTCAGTCTTTGCTGCTTCATTATTTTTGGTTGATGACTAAACTGCTACCTTACATTTTCTGTGTGGGTAAGGTTTTTCTAATAAAGGAAGTTCAGTGACACGAGCTCTCTACTCAGGTCTCCAAAGGCACTTTGCTGAGACTGGGATTGTGCAGTGACTAACAGCAACTGTGCACAGTTTGGCCTCTCTTTGGTCTATTAACTGTCCATAAACAAAGGGCAATTTTCAAACAGTCATTTTTCCCTGTTGCAAATTATTTTCTTATCATGTTTTATGCTCTTCCCAATTCTACTGGCATTGTTTACACCTTATGAGAGGAGCACCAGATTTAGAATCTGTAAACAATATTAAAATGCTACCATTTTCTAAAGAATGGTTCAGAACCTCTCATTGTGGTATTCAAAACCTCATGCTTGTGCTATTTCAGTAAAAAAATGCTCTTCCCAATTTCTATGAACATATATTCAAATGCAAAACAGTTTTTAAAATTTCACTTTCCAGGATAGACTATAACAGTTGTGCTACTGGGACGGATATTCAGGTGAAAAATTAGAAGTTTTTACTTCATCTGCAGTGTAAAAATTAAAGCCATGAAGCTCCTGAGTGGGCTAAGAGTTTCAGATTCACAGTTTTCCTTCATCATCCAAGGCACATTAATCCTTGAAACAATGCCTGCTCTGGCACCTTAAAAGCAGAAAAAGTTGTTTGGTTTGCTCAGAGTATTCTACAATTAAACCCAATGAATATTTCAGTGTGAGTTATTAACTTGGTGGTAGAAATAGACATTTCTTGAACAAAAACCAATTATATCTGTGATGTGATTCATAAAATTTTCAAGCACACAATATTATGTTACTACAGTAGTGTTATATTGCAATGTTGTCAATCCCAAGTGTTAAAAAATGCTTCCATTCACGTTACTTTAAATAACACATTGGAGAATCATATGGTTGCTCTTTCATAAGGCATTTTAATATTTTCAGGCATTGCTGTCCTGGTAATTTAGAAGCAGGCCACTGGAGGATGGAATCTAATGGGTTATTCCAGCTCCTGTGGATGGACAAGGAGAACCTCCATTGCACCTCTAATTCCACACTGTGCATGGAATCAGCACCTCTCTTATCTGCTGCCTCTTAGCCCATGAGCACACCCTGAACTCTACCAGCCAACAAGACTAATTATTTAAAGTGCCACAGTTCAGTGGAAATGTATATGTGAACATGATCGATTCTCAGCATTATGAAGAGTCAGTTCTATGCTACTAGAGCCTCTTTACTGGCATAATATGTTGCATGATCTATGATGAATAAAAAAACATTTCATACAGTTATAGTCTGCCAGGACTAGGACTCAAACCCTGTCAAATTCTCCTTGCTTTCAGTGATGTAGAATCAAATCCTTTTCAATAGCTAACAAAAGCCATTGCTATCTTCATTTTCCATCCCAAAATAAGTCTACTGCACATAAAAAAAATGAAGACAGACCTGTCAATGATGGCAAGCAGAAGAAAATAACACATAAATCACCAAGAACAACATTTTTTCTGAGTAACATGAAGCTGATTTAAAGCAACATCTGGCAAGGGACAGTGGTTATGAATTATGCCTACTTAATGAAGAATAGATGACAGATTTCAATACAGGGAACAATATTAAGGCCTAGTTGAAGTTTTGAAATATTTACCAGCCGATGAGAAACACCATTGAATTACTATTAAAACTGACCTTTATTGGAAGCCATATGGCTAACTAGATTTGGATCACAGTTTGAGGACAATGTAAAATTCTCAGCCCTTATGAACAGGTAAAAGTTATCTGTCTGACATCAGGCTCTCTGTTAAGCAGCAGATATGTGACACACCTGAGGAATTCGGGCTCAGAGATACTGCTCCAAGAGCACAATCAGCTTGATACAAGAGATATTTGAGCATCACAAACAGAAGCTTGCATATGCTCAAATTCACTTTTCTGTTCCTCTCTTACACCAGAGATTCCTTCAGAAGAAGCATTAAGGCCTATACTTATCTGAAAACATATATATTTATNAGTGTAAGAAATACCTAAGAAATACCTATGTTTAAGGAAAAGCTTTAAAATTACAGGGTTAATTCTGGTTCTGCACTGGGACAAGCAAGGAACAGAAACAACATCTTTGTTCTTTGTTGCAGTCAGGTCTTCTGTATTCACTTTTCCCAATTTCCATCCACTTCTTACTTTTCTAAATTGATACCTACTTATTTTAAAAAATCCTTAGTAATAGGTATGCTGCTCATACACACTTTTCTTTCATGCCTCATCCTTTTCTTTTACATTCCAAATTACGATTATGGTGTTGGCTCTCTACTACCTAGAATTGAGTCTGTATTCTGGTCAGTCCATCAAGTCTCATTTTCTCTGAAGAACTTCCTGGGGAGCTGATTTTTTTTGTATTGCTGCATCTTGGTCACAATAGCTTCTGCCTTATGGTAAAACAAGAACAGAAAGTTGGGATAATGTCATCCCTGCTGCAACTTGAGAGAAACAGCAGAGTTGCATCAAAAATTAGTTCAGACGAAGATGTTCAGCCTAGATAAACAATGACTACAGGGACTATATTAAATAGAAAAATATCTGAAGGTAGTGAAATTGTGTAAAAAAACAGGACACAAAAGAACTGTTTTGTGCTTTCCAAAACACAATACAATATTCTTCCCATTTTAGTTCCTTGTCAAATAATGAAAACGCTCTTTTCTTGAAAATGACTGTATAATTTAAATTACTTTCTTCTTTTAAGTTATTTCTCAGTGAGATAAAAACAATAGCAAAAGACAGGGAGCTCTCATAAATGACATGGTTTTTTATGTTTTAGAAGATAAGAAAAAAACAAGGGATATTATGGTCACAAAAATATATCTAGAAGGCACAATTTCAGAAATTTGTCAGCAGTGGTGATACAGAACTAAGTAACCTTAGAATTTCAGTTTCAAAAAATGCTGTTGTCTTGTGGGTCAAGAGTCCCTGAAAAGTCTGGTCACTTTTAAAACCAATATAAACACATAAGGCAGCCTTATAATTATTGACTGATTCTTCACTCTGTTGGTGGAAACAATGAGATCAGCCATGAAAATAATGCCCTAATGATTTCATGCTTGAAAAGACGAAGAGAGAGAGGAAGAAAGTTTCATATTGCATTTGATTTTTCCACCCAACTTTGCAGGAGTTCAGGGTTCGGACATATGGTGCAGGATGTGCAATCAGTAAAGTGACAGCTACTCTTTCACCCTTGGGCAGCAAATGGAAATGTGGCTTGTTTATAAGCCAAATTCTAAAAATAACAAGTATTTCTTTTAACATGGCAGAATAGTGTGACTCATGCATCATTCTGACATAAACATGACATCTGTTGCAGTCAAGTCATTATGTCCAAAGCTGAAGTCAGATGCAGTTTGACCATTTTTAAAACTACTTATCAATCTATCAAAATTATTTAAGCATCAGTAGGAAAAATAGCAGCAATCTGGAGATCATTTCCCAAGTATTGCGTGCTGGTTTTATTAGGACCTGAAATCTGAGCCATTAATTCAATCAGTGAAGTTATAAATGTGTTAAAACAACCCACAATCTTTCACATCATGCTGTTATATAAGCTTAAATGCCTGGGTATTTTAATGCCTTATTTAATGGTTAATGTACAGAATTTCATGAGACACCTATTACTGCCATAAACTGACTGCAGGACATTGAGTAACTAGCAGCCTCTTTGCTTAACATGTCCATCTCTAAAATGGAGATGAGGATAATGCTTTCTGTGTGGCCAATGTCTTCACTCCTGAGTGGGAGTTTCACCATTAGCTTTCCAAAACTTCCATCTCTAAGATGGCTGTGAGCAGCTACAGCTAATTGCCCAAGATCGCTTTGTAGTGGATGGAAAGAGATAGGTACTTTCAGGGACAGCTCTCTGGGCAAATGAGATGAATCATCTTCTTGGAAGGATTTCCAGATGGCTATTAAATGTGTCCAGGGGAGTAGTTTAGACCTGTATTTTTCAGCTACATTGAAAAGTTCAGTCAGCTCTGGCAGCCTGGGAGGATGAGGGCTGAAGCAGACCAGGGGCAGGGGGAAGGGACTCCTTCTCACTCCAGGAAAAAGATGCTTTCTGGTCGGGGCAGCAAGTGTGACAGATGTAGGGTCTTTTCCAACACTGTTTTTTATTCAGTCAGCATTTTGCATATAAAACACCCTCTCTTTGTACACTTTTGTTATTGATATTGTTGTTGCTACTGTTTGTTTCCTTAGCTCATTGCTGTTTCCAGTAAATTGTTCTTATCTTGACCTGAGTTATACCTTTTGTGTCTCCAACTGGAAGGCAGGTAGGGGAGTAGCTTGAGGATTTCTTTGTAGTGGGATTATTGAATTGGGGAATACCCTTCCTAAACCATGACATTTGTCCCGCTGAAAAAACATGTAGATGCACTAAGCAGAGTAGGTTTTATTACTGTATCAACAAGACTGTTATTACTGAGTTGTTTTTAGCAAACTGACATAACAAAGAAATTAATATACTAAAGCACTAGCCTTTCACATGTCCTGTTCCTCTTCTTATAAGATTGTCTGAGCTATTTTGTCATGTCAAAGTTTTGCTTCGTAAAGATTTTTTTTTTTTAGAAAACCTTCTATTTTTGCAGGTGGCATTTGACAAGTGGGTGAAAGTCCATGAAATTAGATTAACTTCAAAGTAATTTAAGGAAAAGTGAAGTAGACCTATAGCAGCAGTTGTTTTAATTTGGACTGAGCAGCTCAATGCAGCAGTGAGGAGAAGCTCCAATACCCTCCTGAAGAACCACAGACATCAGCCAGCACCATAAAATAAGTACCCAAGCACCCTGGGCTGGATGTTCCCTGTCAGCTCATTGCCAGGGTATCAGTGTCTTCTGCTGAGCTCTAAACAAGACATGTAAAATCAAGGTAAGAAGGAAAGAATAGGCCATGAAGTGCAGGTTTTTTGAGTGCAGGTGGAGCCTGAGAGGTGAGTCCTGTGTTCCTCCTCTGTGACAATTCAGAAGTGAATTATACAAGTAGCCAAAAAGTGGATGTGGGGAAGGGCAGCCTGAAACAGAAAGACTGAAATCTACTCTTTTCCTAAGAAGGACACATTTAGGAAAGCTGACTGTACTATGCACTGCCCAGACCTCTTTTATGTGAGTTACTGTGCAAAATAATAGGACAGAGTTCTTCAAAGGACTCTCCAAAGTTTTCCACAATTCTTTCAAAGGTCTTCTAAATTCACTTGCAGAATCTGTGAGATGAAAAAAACATTGAAAACAGGAAAAAACCTCTAAAGTTACAAAGCAGATCAAGAAATGTTTTAGGAAAGCAAAAATAAACAGTCTCCTTAGTTACATCCTCTACATACTGATCCTCATCAAATATTTCCTTCATATTGATGCTAAAGCAGCAACTAATTTTGTATTTAAGGGAGCAAATCACCCATCATGAGATCATTCTGTGAAGTTCTCAAAGAGTCATATGACAAAATGGTTTAGCTGTCATCCATGCTGGCATAAAACACCAACAGTGGTGTCTTGGGTAGCACAGCATTTTTTGACTTAAATTTTGGCTACCGAGTTTACAGCAAAAAAAGTCCCAAACCCCTCCCTCAACCAACTGTACAGATAACTTTCTGAAACCTAGACACAAAGAGGAGCAACTTTCAATCCCATTCCCAGTTTGAGGAGCTAGATGCTTTCAGGAAAATTTTTCACTGTAGAGGTGACAAAACAATAGCAACAACAGCAACCAAACAAAACCCCCATAACATAGCAAATAAATTCAAGCCCAGAAAGAAAAGGTGCTTGCACTTTTTCACTCTGCTGAATCTTATTAAATTTTCCAGATGATGCCTTTCTATGTCCTTTTATAGGAAAATTAATGGAGTTTCATATTAAATCCATACTAGTTTTTGTGCCAGCTATTTTCATGATGTCTAGTTCACCAAGGTAAACACTATTTCCATCTTCTCCTAGAGTTTTCTATCTGATGGAAATTGTGCACACAGGGCCTAGATGAGGCACATTATAGAGAGAGTATGGTTATAGGAAAAATGGACTAATAAAAGTTTCAGGTCAGAAAGATGAAGGAAATAAGGAAGAAAGTGGTGATTACTGGTGGTTTGGAATGTCAGAGGACTGGGACCTACAGGGCTCATCTATTTGGATCTGGGGTCCAGATCTAGGGACTGTATTCAGCAAGGAGAGAGGAAATACAGGACTATATGGGCAATGAAATTTAAAAACTGCAGCCACTATAGACTTGCACTTCTTTCCATTGTCTGAAGTGTCTTCAAGGAGAGAATTTCATCACTGCTGTTACTTGTGTAGGGACTTTTTTCACCTTATCTAAAATATTAATAACTAGCAAGTGATCCTGAGAATGTTTGAGTCTGAGGTGTTAATTGAGACAGTGAAATGAAATCTCATCATCTAATAACAATACATAGGGAAGTTTCCTATCTCCACACAGGTTCTTCTAACAAAAGGAAAGAAATGATCCTCTGTTCTTCTACAAGCATTTTCTGACACATAAACCCAGTAGGAATTTGGTGCTAGGAAAAAAGTATTTCTATGCCTCATACTTGGAAAATGTCATATTCTTTCCAATCCTTTGCATTTTATCAAGCAACAATATTTTTTAATTTCCTTTATCTAACTTATAAAAAGAGTTCCTTAAAATAAAATTACTGACATTGATTTGCTTGCAACCCACTGTTAACATGATTTGCTCCATTAGAAATGATTAGCAGAAGTCCAATCGTTGCTCAGTAAGCAATAAAATCTAATTTATCACTTCAATAAAACTACTTTGCGGGATGCCGAACAGTGGGAAATTTTTAAATGGGGAGAAAAAGAACACATTTTCCTCATGGAGATAATGACTAAAACTTTTCATGTCATTTCTGTAGAAAAGGAAAACATAAAAATACACTTGAATTGGAGTGCAATTGTAAAGAGTAAGTATCCCTGATGACTTTTGTCTTTGATGACTATTGGTCTTTTAAGATTGTAGATATCGAAGAAAAGTGTTTGTCTCATATTTATTGACCAAACTACAAGGCGACATATCATTCTATGAAAGCAGATCATCCAGATAATCTGAACATCAAAAGAAATATTCAAATTTAAAATTAATTTTCTGTGCATTCGTGTCTATCTAGGAGCATCTCTTTTCTCATTTTTCTGGCCTGAGTGTCTTGAGTATGCATAAGGTTTATGATTTTTCAGCAGTGTAATTTAAAAATAGGGGGAAAAAAGGGAAAGCAAGAAGTTTTTTTGATCAGATACTGGAAATTATTGCCAGGAACTCAAAAATTCCAAACTTCATTCTTGCTACTGAAAGAGAACCATGACTCCTACCTGAATCAGAAGAGGTCATAGTAAACAAGGCTTGGCTACTGTGCTAATCAGAATATAATTTTAATTTCATTAAAAGCATTCAGAAACAGTATATATTATCATTCATCTAGGATTTATTTGAAGTGGAGAGTTTTATTGCTATGATTGTGCTGGTTTATTTAAAGTGATATCAGTCTCTCAGCATGGAATAGAGCACTTACCCTAACATACTTTGGTTCAATTCATTGATATTTTCATGCAGCCAAGCACTAGAGGAAGTAAAATTTAACAGTTACATTTCTATTTCCTAAGCACATACCACCACTATCTAATAAGTCACTGTAATTGCCCTCAAGTTTAAGATGGTAGTTTCTATACAAAAGTTACTGTTTCATTGATTTTTTTTGCTTTCTCTCTGTCCCTGATTTTCAAAGGCGTCTTGAGCTGCGGTTCGTGTTCTGTGAGAAAGGGGCAGGGTAACACGAGAACTTTTAAACCTTCCTTCCCAAATGTGTCAGGATCTGTAACAAAGCAAGGAGCAAACAAGCTCTGCCATTACAGAGGAACTGAGGGCGCAGGGGTTGCCTCTGACAAGGCACTCGAGGAGGGACAAGTGAAGGATGCATAAATAGGGAGAGGGAAGAAAGGAAGGAAAGGAAAGAAACCCTGCTCTTCTAATCCTCTCCATTTTCTTCCATATCCTCTGCTCTGCTCAGAAGATGTCTTTCTGAACGTGAATATTTTTTTTTTTTTTAAAGAACATCTGATAAGAGTGAAATTTGGAACAGGCCAAGAAGCATCAGCTTAGTTTTATTAGAAACTAGACTTTAGGACAAACTGTTGGAAATGCTTCTGAGCCAAGGCTGGAAAAGAAGAGCAGGAAGAAATAATTGGGGTGAAGGGGAACCCCTTTGGTGTGAAAACTTCTACCTAAATTAAAGAATCAAAAGCCTGAAGATAATAACAAAAACCTTCACTCCCACTGACTGCCCTTTGACTGGTTTAACACACGGCATTGCTACTAAAAAATTCAGGATACTGAAAAATTTAGTCCTTAACTTGAAAGCTGTTGTCCTAAGAGCAAGATTTTAAAATAAGAATAAGTCTGCCCAGGAAATCTAGCCTTCTGCATAGCTCGGGGAATGGGTAGTGATTGTTCTTTGATGTTCAGTCTCTTGGAAGGCAACTTAGATCACATTTGTCCTTCCTCCTGCCTGTGGCATTTGCTTCTAAGAGAGTTGGCCTGCTTAAAATTTAGCTTTGAATTAAGAAGTTCAGTAAAGGAGCATTAAAATTTGTTCCCAATGTGACTTTGAAAGTTAGTGTTCAGCTTCAAAAGGAAATCTAGCTGCCCATGAATGCTGCCAAGCCAAAGAGTTAGGCAGATGCTGAAAGAAGAAAAAAGGCACTTCGGCTTCTTTTTTGTGTATATGGAGAGAGGAAAGGAGGAATCAAATAAGAAAGTGAAGAAGGGAATGAAACTTCGGGAGAAAATATGAAAAAAAGAAAAAAAGAAAGAAAAAAGAAAAGGGGAAAAAAGTGAGAGGGAGGAGAACTGCTGCAATCAACACAATAGAGCTGCAAAATGACCATAAGAAAAAAAAAAAAAAAAAAGCTAAGAGGGTACCCTCAGGTGTCCCCTTTGAGGCACAGTGTATCAAGCTGCCCTTCACAGGAGTAACTTGGTTCGCCTTTGTGGAAGGCTATAGTAAAGTGAGAGCCAAGTGAAGAATTACCATTTTCTCTTGTTCCTCAGACAGTTCTTGCCGTGCTCTCCTCTGACTACTGAAACATTACATGATACTTCAGTAGAAGACTGGCTATTTATTGCCTCCCAAGTGGGTTGTTAACATCACTTTTAACCTGAAATACTCTGAATCACCTACTCCTCACCCAGAAAAGCACCTTCTCATTGCACCTTGACTGTTCTCCAAATGTGCCATAAGCTGGACGTGTGCTCCAAACCATGACATGGATACTTCACATTTTATTACAGCTTGTCCTTTGTGGGGGTCATCCTTCTGCTGACAGCAGGGAGCACTGCAGGAGATTTGCTACAGCTGAAAACGTATTAGTCTGTTCTGTGCTTCTGAGTTATTCCCGATGGATGCAACTAAGCAGATGGAAGATTGGAAGAGTGTGAAGACATTTTGTAGTTGTACATTTAATGGGTGTTTATGCAGTTGGAAGAAATCAATACAGTAAGCTTGTCATCTCAAAATACTCAAATCAGTAAATATTTCATCTCAAATACTATATCAGAGCTAAAGATCATTCCAGCTGGGACATCATCTCTTGAATACTTGAGTACTTAGCCATCTCAAGATACTTTAGAGAAATGCAGAACTAGTGCAGAATCAGGATTTTTCTCCCAAATGATCTCTGTGTAGTCTCATCTCTTCCCATCAACATAAAATAAGACCTAAAATTAAAATGATGAAAGACTCGATGGTTACTATAAGTACCCAGTGTGCACTGCCCGAGCCACTTCAACCATGAAAGATGCACATGGGTTGGAGATAGCACCCAATGAACACAGTAACATTACTTCTTGACCCAAATAGCGTCCACATTGTCAGTGATCTGTGTGGGTCAGCTTTAACTTGTGCTCCTGCTCTTCTCCCTGTACAGTGCAGGCACATTGTGAGCTGCATAGCATAGTTTTAAATGCATCCTGCTTTGGGGATTATTTAGAAATACTCAGAAAAAAACACTACAGAGGATTTTCAGGCAGAAGCAGGTATTGCCCCTGTTTTGGCTCTATTGTAATTATCCAAGCCTGACTTTGCAGAAGTTTCCCCGAAGGATGAGGTGTAGCTAAATCACTGGAACACAAAGAAAATGAAAAATGGTGCCTCTCCTGACAGTGAAAATGAAAGAGAGAAGAGCCATTCTCAAGGGAACAGGGAATTGAAGAAGGCTTAGGATCAAGGAGGATTAGTGACAAATAACACTCCCATACTCACACCACAGACCATGGGCAGCATTGGAAACAACAAAAGCATCAGCATGCAATGTGAAGTGACAGGTGATCACCCTGTAAGACAATGGTCAAATCAGTTTCTACCATAATGTGTCAAGGAAAAAGAGATATGCAGTGGAAAATAACTACAGAAAATCACCTACCCATGCACAAAATATATCACCATAATTTTTTTACTTTTAAAATTTTGGTGAAAAAGAAATATTTTAAATATATATCTTGTCTCAAGAAAAACTATTCTTTTTTCATTTGGAGCTAAATTAAAATATATATTTCACCCACTTTTATGGTATTTCTTGGCAGTAAACAAGTGAAAAGATTTCAAGATGAACATTTTGTAACCAGCTATGTCATACTTAAATGTGAAATCTCTAAGTAATTAAATATAGGAATTTCTCTATTAAAAATTGTGACAATGGTAGCTATGGAAAAGTTAAAGTCAGGAGTTTTTTTTTTCCTTAACAAAATTGAGGATTAAAACATGATTGTGTTTTGCAATACAAAATTACTGAAATGTAATTATCTACTATGAACCTTTCAAATTTCTCCTTTCATACTTCATCCCAGTACTTTTCCATTTGTTATTTTTATAGCACCACATTAATGGAGTTCCAATTATTTTTAATCATAATCATCATTGGAATAATTTACCCCAAATCTTTCAGTCTTATTTTCCAGTTCAGACTATTTATAAAGGATATGCAAATGCCCTGGGAATTGAAGAAATACACCATGTGCTAAGAGCTAAGCACAAATGTCTTCTAACTGTGTGTACAAAAACAAAGATTACAGATATTTGAGGAAATATGTTCTTCAATCAAATCATTTGCAGGGACCTTCTACCTTCCAAATGATAAAACAAGTAAAAATAAAGACGGTTTTATGCCTTTTTGCTCATTTTCACTCTTGCACATATTACCCAGAGGACTGAATACCTGGTTTCCGTTTCCTGTTAAATAAAGGCAGGGAATGGACCTGGCACAAGGAACTCACAGGACATGGAGATGGCACATCATCCATATCCCCTCCTCTCCCCTGACCTGGAAACCTCTCAGCAGTGCCAGCCTCCTTTAATATTTCCCAGGGGAAGATATTGATAGAGTCAGAAATGGAGCAACAAAATTTTCATTGCCAGAAGATGTGCTTTGTAGTGTGGCACCATATTTTCTTTCTTCTGGCTGTAAGGATTATTACCATCAAGAAATGAACGTTGGTTTTTAAGTGCAAAATAAAACACATTGATTGCCAGCTGGGAAGTCTGGCATTGAGAAGTAAAAGTCTTTTTGGCTTCACCTTGCCCAGAAAGAGGAGACAGATCTCAAATATGGTGATGTCTGAAACATCACCTTGGCAAGTGTTCACAGGAAAATCAAAATTTCAGCTGGACTGTGTAATTCTGCAAGCAGACCTGATGGGAAAACACAGGCAGCTATGGGCACAGAAATCTCCCAGGACTGAAGAGAGCTGTGAAATCACTGTAGAAAAGGACTGACTCACACTGCCAAATACTGGAGATGAAAAATGTTATTTGCTACAATCCACAGAGTCTAATACCTTCACTTCTGACTGGGTGCAAACATTTTCTGCACAAGAGAGATGTGCAAAGTTTGAGATTTGCAATAGATTTGGGCAAGAAAACATCCAAACCTCCCTGGAAATGACAAATACTGGCCACAGTAGCCCACAAGGGCATCATATTACATACCAAGTCAGGAACTTTCTGTCAAAGCTGGCATAAAATGCAAGGGCCTGAGCAAGGCAGGAAAAGCATGACCAGACCCGACACACTTGTAGTCTCTACTACAGGAGAGCAAAGCTCATTTCTTTAAATAATAGGACCAGGCCTGAACATTCTCAGCTTTATTTTGAAATCTAGCAAACTTCTTGAACCAAAGAAGCACATGGCAAGGAAACAGAAAAAAATGTAAAAGCAAAAATATTCAATAATTATCCCCTTTGTGAGTTTAAAAACAGGTTAAATTAAAGATATTAAAAGAAAAAGGAAATTTAATAGGATCTGTCAAGTTTTCCCTGACCAAGAGACAGTGACACATAAAGCCTCTTTATTATAAAGAAGCCCCAGGCCTACTTGAACTATTGTATTTGGAAACTTCAACCTGTCTTGTCTTTGCCATCAATTTACAATGAGTTATTACTGACAACTCAGCTGAAGAACTCTCCTCTTTTTTTCCTAGCATAGCTTCTACCTTCGCCTTGATTACAATTCTGAAGGCCAGTACTAGCACAGACAGGAAACTGTAATGATAAATAATAACAAATTTCAAACTAAGGATTTAAAAAATCCCTATTAATTTAGTCTCAGAAGAATTTATTAGATGAAGATAAAACATAACCCTCCAAGACAGATATTACAAAATTTGTCTGTTCACTGACATGACAAATGCAATGAGAACAGGCTCAGAAAATTTAATTTGAAGTCCACTGTTTTCAGACCCTTTGGGGACTAGAAAACTAACTTACACTTAAGAGAGCTTCATTATAAGTATGCTGTTGTAAAATGAAAACAATTTTACATTTTTTATCATATTGGATTTACATGTTGGAACGTGTCAGGATTAATTCTGATTCAGGAATAAATGCCTCATGCATGATGTTTGAAAAGAAAAAATACTTTACATCTATTTGGAAGAGATGGCCATAAATTTTCAGTGCTCATTCTTCACTACAAGAGTTCTGCTATTGTTCTAACACACATTTTATTTATAAATAACCTACTGGAACTTCACATGTGCCATCACATTACATCTTATTAGAGTCAAACAACTAACAATAGTGAATGCCAGTCCCTGGAAGGGAAAAAGGCAGAAAATTGGAAATGACAGAAGAGATATTTCTGTCCATCTCTCTTTTTGCTCCCCTTCTCAGTAGAGTTCAAGGCACTGTGCTCATTAAAACTTTGTCTTACAGTAAGAAATATATAATATTATTGTTACAAATACTTCACATTATTAATAAATAGAGAATACAAAAATCTTTTATGAATGCCCCAAGGTAAGGAAACTTTTTGTGTTGTCCAGGTTCCTGATCAGGCTTCAAAATATCTTTTTTCTTCTTTGACAAGGTCTGTCTCACAATGGCAGAAAGTTGTCCTTCAAGCTAATAAATCACACAACTGCAAGCACAGGGAAGGAGCATGTGTTCTCTGTTAGATATTCCTAATCAGCATGACACTTCAAATAAGTTACTTTATGCAGCACAAAAATGACCTTGGATTATTACTTTGACTCGTATTTTATGTTGTCAGCCTGCAGAACTTTAATTAGAATTGAGAGTTCAGAAAATCACTATATTCAATCCATTGGCTTCTTACAACCCTGAAAATTATTGTAATTTAAGCAGTATCAGAACAGGAAGAAGGGAATTGATGTATCCTTTTCAGGAAGTTAGGTCCATGTTATTTATAATAGACAGGGGGACACTTGTAATTAATTTTCCTCTTGAAGTATTCACTTCTGACTGGAGTATTTAAGAATCTGAAAAGCCTTCTACAGCTGTCACTGCCAAAACAGAATGGATGTAGAATTAATAAGGCAAATGTTCTGTCCCTTTTCACGGGGCTGAATGTGTAACTCCCAATCCTTCCTGTTTCGGAGGTCAAATCTGCACTTGGTTTAAGATGCCATTTTGTAGGGGTTGGAAGGCAATGGCTGAATCTTTTCTTCCTTGATTTGACTGTTTTCAATTTTACAGTATTTTACAATGAGCAATCCCAGTAAACTCCCAATCCCCAGATGGAAGTTGGTGTGAGTTTTACATGAGTTGTTTTATGTCTTCCAGTACATTCCACGGATTCAAACATTAACATCAGAGCAGTTATGCTGTGCGGCTGTTGCCAGTGTCTCTCTGCCTCGGCCAGCCCCGGCATCACTGCAGCAAGGGGTACGGCTTGGTAGCTGAATAAACCTCGCCGATCCCTGTGGGTTCTGGTTTTGCCCGAAGGAGTGAAGCAGCTACAGCAGGATAGAGGGAGTCAGTCTGCTC
The DNA here is from genome assembly GCA_013399915.1 of Illadopsis cleaveri. Classification (NCBI taxonomy): domain Eukaryota; kingdom Metazoa; phylum Chordata; class Aves; order Passeriformes; family Timaliidae; genus Illadopsis; species Illadopsis cleaveri. The sequence continues at coordinate 232,449 of VXBB01015061.1, forward strand.
AGGGTTCAACCACCGGCTTTATTCATCCCCCAGTGGGGACAACCTCAGCTCAGGGACCCTGCCACAGCAGAGTCCCCTCGGCAGGAGGAGCCCTTAGCAGAAAGAGCGGGAAAGAGCCCGAACACCCCCGAATGCAACACCTTTTATTGGGGGGTGGAACTCGGGGATGGGTTCAGCTAAGGACAAATCAGGGACCATGTTTGTATGGCTCTGCANATGGTGCAAACCACTACAGCTTATAAAAAACAATATAAAACAATGAGCAAATACATATATAAAACTGATAAAATCAAAACCACACCACTACAATGCTGCTAGTCCAAAATTCTGTGTTTGACAAACACTGTGGCCAGCTGTGGTAAGAAACCCTGCAGGCAGCCAGCAGTGGAGAATATGCACCAGGGACTCTGACCTCTGAAAAATTAAAAATCAAGACACGCCTCATTAGTATCTTGTGCTTATTCCAACTTTGTCTCTTCCCTGCATAAACCCTGCAAGGAGCAAGCCTGCCTTTCTCATTGCTTCCTTTAAAAAGCATGATCTTCCTGTTGTCCATTATAATAATTTTGAATAACCTTATAATCCTGAAAAAGGATGAGGTTTTATTTTTTAAAAACCACCTTACTCTTCTCTGATTTTTAGCTTCAGCAATATTATATAATAATGAGTTCTACAGATGAGTTGCAAGCTGTGGGAGAAAGTAGAAGTATTTGTCAGTTTTTCATCGACTTTTTTAATTACAGCATGCCAGGACCCGTTTCAACCATCTGTACCAAAGGTGTATTTCTGAGTGTACAAAACATAGTGTTTGGTTTCCTCTCATTGTATTATTAGACACATAATCTTTTATTTTTCTTAAGACAAGAATAAATCCAAAACTTCCTGAAACAGGAAATGAAGTTTAAAAAAATCATCCTACTCAGCTACTAGAAATTTCTAATTCCAATACAAAGTTGCTTCTTTTCTGGGAATATGAAACAATTAGCAAAATAATAGCAAAAGAGGAACAATGAAGGAAGATTGTGCATGTCTTCTGACAGAAACTCATTGTCCATTCACAAAAGTTTGCTAGGGCACTCAGCTCTAGCCGGAGTCATCTCTTTGTTTTATTGACTGACAGGCAAATGAAGAGCAAAATGTTTCAGTTTTTAAGGTACAGACGATCCTTACTGACCTTACTGACTACAGGTCAATATTTCTACACTGTTTCTCTTCCAAATTGTGTCTAAAAATATCCTTTTTGCATCTCTTTTCTTGTGTGTATATATATTGTTCTGTGGTGTTGCAACTCAGACAAAGGGGTTTGTTAAAGAAAAATTTTGTTAATCTTGAAGTTTCAATCCATTTTTTTATTTCCCAAGAAAAAGGAACTTTGCTTTTATCTCTTAACTGCTTTCTTGCAGACATTACAAAAATATTAGAAATTAATTTGTTTTTCCATTGCCTCAGGAATTAGATAAGCTCCGTTAAAGTTTCAGTACTGCCTGCACTCAAAAACTGTGTGCATGGCTGGGAAGATATGGGCAGGCAAGATATTACAGTCCACTGACCATTATTCTGACAGGCTGTAAGAAATGGTGGGAAAATAGAAAGCAGTCGTTTTGACATTAATTGGCATCAATTGGAGAACACATAGATCAAAAGGAAATACTTGAAAAGCACTCCTAAGAACAGCCAGAGCAGTTTCTTCTTCTGCAAAACAAAACCAATCTGATTTGTACCAATTATTCAAAGCTGCACAAGAGATGGGTAAATCTTCTGTTTTGTGAACTTCTGAGACTACTTTCTAGGTTAATAAAAAACAATTAAGCCCCATGAATGGATTTGTTAGAATGTAAATAAGCTGAAGCAGTTGTTTTTGGTAGACTAAGGCCAAATGGCAATGTGACTGAAGGTTGCAATCCTCAGCCACTGAACGTTTGCAAATTCTGGTTATGTTTCATCTACAGGGCACTGTTAAAGGTGCCACAGTTCATTAAGCTATCCTTGCATTCCTTCTGCTATGGAAAATGAAGACCCTTGTTTTCTGCCCAGTCCAAATTACTCTATCCCATTCCATAAATTTTGTGAAGGTATCAGGTTATTCAGAAATTAGGTGCTGCATGTCACTGTGTATAAATTATATTGACAATTATTGAATTAATACCACAATTCCTAGAGCACAAATCTTATGAAGAATAACTGAGGGAGCTGGGAGTGTTCAGCCTGAAAAAAAAGGCTCAGGGGTGACCTTATCAATCTCTGCTGTCATATACAAAATATATGGTTCAGAAAATTCTTGTATTAGAAATATACTGTGTAAAATGATTTAAGGAATTGGTAACTCTGATTATGATTACCCCAGAAAGCACAGGATTGTCCTGTACAGAAACTTCCTTATCAGATCCATTCTTCTTGGAACAATGAGCCTGGCCAAGGAACATTTGCACCAAAAAGAAGCAGCTGGACATGAGATGGTCCATGATCACCACCTCCTACCGGCCATCAACACCTGATATGAATCTGGAGCCAAGGAACACGGCAATCAAGGATTCCAGGAAATCTATACATCGGCTTGGGCTTTGCCAGGAAACCCTTTCAGAACATGAATAGAGGGTGGCAAATCGGACTTACATATGAACACTACATTGAAACATACAATGGACTTGCCTGAGGACACAAAAAACCCTATAAAACCCAGACCCTGGAGACTGTGCAGTGTGGATAGGGCGAACCAGTCTCTCGGAGGCTGTCCCTCTACCACCCGCACTGGTGTTGACTCTCTTTTATTGTGGCTTTTTCTAATTGGTTATAGGATTGTTTTAATAAATTGTTTGTTATTAATCTCTGATTTCAATTTCATTTATAACACTACCACTGCCTGAAATGAGAATGTAGCCAGGTGGGGGTCAGTCTCACATGATTGTTATTATTAGTCCTTCTTTTGGTCTTCAGGAACACAGTGAAGGTGAAAAGAAAGTTAAAGAACAAAATATCACTGCAAACTTCTATGAGATTTACCCATAATCTTTTAGTGTGGCCTAGGTGGAAAAAATGTTACTACATCCATTTATCTAACAAGTCTCAGTTCCTAATTCAGCAAGACATGTAAAACCACTGACTCATTCAGCAGTCTAGTTCAGAAAAGCATGTGAGAGCCCTGTGGCTCAATCTCTGCTCAAAACAGGACAAGAGTTACAAGGATCTTGCCTGGTCAAGGACCAAAAGAAGGATTTTGAATGATAACCATTTCATACCTTTAACACATCTTTCAATCCACAAGTCCTTTCAGAGTGTATTGTTTTTCTTATATTTCATTTCTAAATTCACTTATTGTCCTTTTTTTTCCTCATGTTCTGAAAATAATTCAGAATCAAAATACCTGGCAGTGCTATGATTAACATAATTTACAATCATCTTCTTTTCCCCACCAGCACTCAAATAATATATGAGGAAAAATGAGAGTCCTTCAGGATATTGTAAGCATTATTATAATGAAAAATTCACCTAGAGCTAAATCTATTAAGGAGTCAAATGTCCATGTCCTAACTAAGAGTCTTTGTGCATAACGAAGCCCAAAACTTATTATCTCAGACTTCAATCACTCAGATGCTAGGCCATGCTACAGCACCAATGAAACAGGAATAAAGTTTCCTGCAGATCTGCTCCAGCCCAGGATTTCCAAGGTCTGAGGGTGTCAGAGAGCCACAACCAAGAGAGTTGCAGAGCCACAACCAAGGCAGTGACCATATGCCCCACTTTTCCATCACAATGAATACTGCAGACTGTTTCAGGGATTAACAGCCACCCAAAGCCACAGCAGAAAAGAAGAGCTGTTTGCCTTTTCCAAAACAACTCATGATTAAGACAGTCTCCTCAAAAGCTAAAGATCTGTCTCTTTTCTCCCCTCAGGCAATTAGTCTAATAACCCAGTTGAGTGTAAAAGTAGGGGAAAACTCTTTTGCTATCATATAAAAACTGTTCTGCTCTTATGATGTAATTAAATATTACTGAGACACAAGACAAGTAAGAAAGTGAGTATATCTCTTTAGTAAAGTGTTTAGAGTGATTCTCTGACCAAGGCAATACAAATACTCTATTCCCTCTTCAACTAAATCATAAATCCTCCTTCTCCCTTTTTATTGATTAAGAGCATATTTGTGCTGCATGTCATTTTATGTTGTTCTCACATAATGATTCAGTCCCTATCTTGATTCATCCCAGTTGTAGAAGGACTAATGCATTTTTTTGGTCATAGCTGAAGATGCAAAATGCTCATCAACAGGCATGGACTGCCATAATTTCCATCGGTTTCTTCTATTGCCTTCCTACCTGCTCATCATTGACTTTGACCAGATGCCCTGACTGCATGAAACCACCCAGCACATATTCACGATGTAAAACAAACTCTCATGGCCTGGCACTTCATTGATAAAAGCAAATTTACTAGGCATTTTAAATATGCAGCATTTGCCAACTGTTTTGGTGTTTTGTTGTGAACTTCTGCTGCAATTCTTGCTAAATCTAATTCAGATTTGCAATGAGCCAAATGAAATATATGTGATTTAGCTAAAACAATGAAAACCTGCTTGAGCAATAACCTTGGAACTAAGAAACAATCTGTTACAGACAGACTGGGTTGTATGCTAAATTTGTGTAAGTGTATAATTGGCATATTTTCCAAATGCATTTTCCCATTTTCTCTAAACCAGACATAACACTAGGTTTGTAATATCTAATTTAGGTGTCTAAATTAACAGCAATTTTTCATATTTTGTTCAGGAGGATTATTCATGACTTAGAACTAGTTTCCAGATTGACTGACCCTCAGTCCTAACGAGGGAATGGATGGATATGATTGTAATGTGGGTATTAGGCAGGCTGCCCACTTAAAGTCCCTAACTCATCTGTCAAAACTGCTGCTCCAAGGTCATCATGCATCAGTGGAATCAACTTTTTTCTTCCTTTTTGTTGCTAGAACTTTATTAAATTAACTCTTCCTGTTCACCTAACTTTGTCAAGCATACCTCATCATATGAATTAGTAGTCTTATGTGACACTCTGAAAATTAAAGCTACAGGTTATGTTTTCATCCTGAGAAGCCTATATATGGCTTTGACTGGTTTTGGCTGAGGTAGAGTTAATTTTCTTCATAGATTGTGTAGTGATACATTTTGGATTTGTGATGAAAACAGTGTTGATAACATGGGGATGTTTTAGTTATTACTGAACACTTACTTCTCACCCCACCCCACCAGCAAGGGGGCTGGGGTTGCACAAGGAATTGGGAAGGGATACAGCCAGGACAGCTGACCCCAGCTGGTCCAAGGGAGGTTCCATACTACATGACATCACGCTCAGGAATAATACACTGTGGAGCAGANCTTACTTCTCACCCCACCCCACCAGCAAGGGGGCTGGGGTTGCACAAGGAATTGGGAAGGGACACAGCCAGGACAGCTGACCCCAGCTGGTCCAAGGGAGGTTCCATACTACATGACATCACGCTCAGGAATAAAACACTGTGGAGCAGAAGGAGTAAGGGGGCCTTACGGAAGCTCAGACTTATGGAATCTGTCTTTCCAAGTTATTATTATGTGTGATGTGGCCCTGTTTTCCTGGAAGTTACCAAACTTCTGCCTGATGGTGGGAAGTAGTGAAAGAATTCTTTCTTTTGCTTTGCTTGGACGCACAGCTTTTGCACTATCTCAACCCATAAGTCTTTATGTTAACCCATGAGTTTTCATGCTTTCACCTGTCCAGTTCTCTCTCTCACCCCAACAGGGTCATGGCTGTGTGAACAACAAGTTATATGGTGATTCAGCACCTACTGGGGTTAACCACAGCAATATGTTATTTGTGGTAGTTACACAAGAATCATGTTTTACATATGTTTCTTCACAGACTTTTGGTGTGAAACAGTACTCTCCTCTTTTAATAAGAGACACTTATTAGCTTCTGCTAATTCTATTGAAAATGGCACAATGCCCACAAAAGACAAGAAACTGAATATCTTCTGAAGCTGTGAGATTCTTACAGGGAAGGAATCCTTTTTTCCTTTGAATTAGTTCCGTGCCCTAGTCAAGTGTAAGTGCTTCACTGCAAGAGCTTCTAGGTGCTCTTACAGAACAGCTTGGGCAGTCACATTGAGAGCACAACTTCTCTCCCTCACCAACCATGAAAACTGAGGACAATTGCACTCTTAAGTCCAGTGACACTATTTGCTGTGTGAATCTGAGGAAGCAGTCTTAATCTAAGTTTCTTCCTCCTCTGTCTGTACTGTACCTCATACTTTTGGACATACAGCTGTTTTCATAGGGCTGAAAATTGAAGTAGCTCTCACATGAAAACTATGTGTTAGTATGAGTAAAACAGAAAGGGATAAAATTTACAGATCTATATTTCATTTTCTAATGGAATTTAAATTATCCTAGGAAATCAGTAGAGCTGTACCANTCCTCTTCCAATAAGAGACACTTATTAGCTTCTGCTAATTCTATTGAAAATGACACAATGCCCACAAAAGACAATAAACTGAATATCTTCTGAAACTTTGAGATTCTTATGGGGAAGGAATCCTTCCTTCCTTTGAATTAGTTCTGTGCCCTAGTCAAGTGTAAGTGCTTCACTGCAAGAGCTTCTAGGTGCTCTTACAGAACAGCTTGGGCAGTCACATTGAGAGCACAACTTCTTTCCCTCACCAACCATGAAAACTGAGGACAATTGCACTCTTAAATCTGGTGACACTATTTGCTGTGTGAATCTGAGGAAGCAGTCTTAATCTAAGTTTCTTCCTCCTCTGTCTGTACTGTACCTCATACTTTTGGACATACAGCTGTTTTCATAGGGCTGAAAATTAAAGTAGCTCTCACATAAAAACTATGTTTTAGTATGAGTAAAACAGAAAGGGATAAAATTTACAGATCTATATTTCATTTTCTAATGGAATTTAAATTATCCTAGGAAATCAGTAGAGCTGTACCAACAGTCACTTCATTACCTGCCTAAGTGTAAAATTCTCCTATATGACATTAGCCCCTAAACTCTCACTGTGTCACTCCTCATATTTCAGAGGTGAGGCCATTGTGTCAGTCT
>VXBB01015061.1:240541-271298 GCA_013399915.1 Illadopsis cleaveri
ACATGACATCACGCTCAGGAATAAAACACTGTGGAGCAGAAGGAGTAAGGGGGCCTTACGGAAGCTCAGACTTATGGAATCTGTCTTTCCAAGTTATTATTATGTGTGATGTGGCCCTGTTTTCCTGGAAGTTACCAAACTTCTGCCTGATGGTGGGAAGTAGTGAAAGAATTCTTTCTTTTGCTTTGCTTGGACGCACAGCTTTTGCACTATCTCAACCCATAAGTCTTTATGTTAACCCATGAGTTTTCATGCTTTCACCTGTCCAGTTCTCTCTCTCACCCCAACAGGGTCATGGTTGTGTGAACAACAAGTTATATGGTGATTCAGCACCTACTGGGGTTAACCACAGCAATATGTTATTTGTGGTAGTTACACAAGAATCATGTTTTACATATGTTTCTTCACAGACTTTTGGTGTGAAACAGTACTCTCCTCTTTTAATAAGAGACACTTATTAGCTTCTGCTAATTCTATTGAAAATGGCACAATGCCCACAAAAGACAAGAAACTGAATATCTTCTGAAGCTGTGAGATTCTTACAGGGAAGGAATCCTTTTTTCCTTTGAATTAGTTCCGTGCCCTAGTCAAGTGTAAGTGCTTCACTGCAAGAGCTTCTAGGTGCTCTTACAGAACAGCTTGGGCAGTCACATTGAGAGCACAACTTCTTTCCCTCACCAACCATGAAAACTGAGGACAATTGCACTCTTAAATCTGGTGACACTATTTGCTGTGTGAATCTGAGGAAGCAGTCTTAATCTAAGTTTCTTCCTCCTCTGTCTGTACTGTACCTCATACTTTTGGACATACAGCTGTTTTCATAGGGCTGAAAATTAAAGTAGCTCTCACATAAAAACTATGTTTTAGTATGAGTAAAACAGAAAGGGATAAAATTTACAGATCTATATTTCATTTTCTAATGGAATTTAAATTATCCTAGGAAATCAGTAGAGCTGTACCAACAGTCACTTCATTACCTGCCTAAGTGTAAAATTCTCCTATATGACATTAGCCCCTAAACTCTCACTGTGTCACTCCTCATATTTCAGAGGTGAGGCCATTGTGTCAGGCTGCCCTAGTGCTAGAGAGGAAAACCACTCCCTACACACTATAACTGAGGAAAAAATTCCAACCATGTCTTTTGGTCTCAAGATAAATATACAGTAAAGCCACACTGATACCCTGTGTATCACATAACATTTCCTTGCAGCTTGTTTCCCTGGTATTTAATCTATTTAGCTAAGGTCTGTTTTCCAAACAGCATCCATCTCAACCTGAAGACTTCAAGTGATAAAAAGTACAAAATTCCCTGCACAGTTTGTTTTGGTGCTTAATTGCTGTCATTGTTAAAAAATGTGAGAGTTAATTTGAACATAAATACACCCCCTTTCTTCTGGCATAGAACTGGTTTTCGTCTAACACTTGTGTCCTAGACAGAAAAGTCATTTTATACAAGACATTTCCCTCATTCATTTACTTATACAGTGAAGTCACTCTTCCATCTTCTTTCTGATGCATGAAATGGGCTGAGATCTTTTAGTCTCTCACCAGAAGGCATCCCCTAAGTTTTTGCATCATTTTAAGGACTCTGTAAATATTAATTTCTGTGACCAACAGGAAGGGTCATGAATCCTTACTCCTTGTTGACTGCTTTTCCTGTTTCCTTTGGCTGAATGGCAAACAGTGGCTCTGTAATTACTGAAAAACCTAGCCCACAGCATGCATTTCTCTTATTTACCCCTTGTTTCTAGTTCAAGCCAGGCTTGAGACTTGAACTCCAAAGGAAGCTATTTTTCTTAACACAGAGGCAAAGGCAGTGGTTGCCAAGCAACAAGAGCCATAGGAATTAATTTTTTTTTCTGAAAATTTCTTCCTCCCACTCAGACTTTTCCCAATTTGGAAGCTTATAGGTACAGAGGATTTGCATGGAAAAGCAGCACCTAATGTCATTTGAATCAAAGCAACGATCAAAGGCTTAAAGGCTGTATCACTAGAGAGTTCAGAAGCATCTGAAATGTAATGCCGTAGGATTTTTCTTGATGGCAGTCAGAATATTCTGAATTTTTAATGCTGTTTTACCTATCTCAACATTAGCCAGAGAATAAAACTGAATTTTTGAGACCTTATAGATACTACTCAATACTGAATTTTGATGATTCTGAATTTTTTTTATTCCTACAAAGAAACCACAGTGCTTAAGTAGTGGTATCACTACAGGACTCTTATGTATATCTAAAAATGCAAAAGTGTAGCTATGCCATTCTGCAGATGGACTATTGAAAAACAATTGCATGCTTGAACTCTGTCATTTTCATTGTTCCTATTTTTTTCCAGATAACTGTTCAAGCTTTACATCATGCATAAAGTGCACAATACATAAACTGTGCACGTGGAAATATTCCTGCACTTCTGGGCCTATGTTTGACTCCTAAATCCCCATGCAGTCTTCTGTCCCAAGGGGGCCAGCAGGCTTTGTTTGCTCCAAAATCTCTATGTTCCCCAACCTCAGCTGAAGCAATACTTGCACCTGCAGGGTTATGGAAACACTTTGCTTGAATTGCAAGTGACTCATTTGCTGCAGAAAACAAGCAAATAGAAGACTCTTAAGACTTAAAGGCTCTAAAGAGATACCAAACTGTCCCTAAATAGTCCAGCCACAGGCAATCCGCTCTACAGGCCAAAATCCTGAAAAAGGTAGACATAGGCCACTCAATGCCATCACACTGCAGCCAGGGATTGCTTGCTTTTGGAAGGCTTCTTCATTGGATAACCAAAACACCAGTGAAAGTCAAAAAATCAGTTGTTGTACTTGAGATCCTCAATGCTAAATGATTTGTAGAATATCACCCTAAACTTCTCACAGAGGCATGGCAGAATAGTGACTTGAATTCAGGTGCTCAGAACCCCAGGGTAATGAAATAGTAACTTCTTGATATCTCCAGCTACCCATGCTGGCCTGGGTGGTCAGGGAATTTTGCAGGCACTGCTCCTTTCTAATCCCATTAAAACTAACCATGATTCTAACGCTCCTCTGTACAGTTCAGCAGAGGAGACCTCCAGATATTACCTTCAGAATAACCCAGTTGCATTTCACTCTACAGTCTGCTCTCTCTACAGGGACAATCAGCTCTTGTAGGACATAATTTCCATTCTGCTGCTATAGACAAATTTCATTAATTCTCAGGAAACTAGCTGTCTCTTGAAGGCCATATTCCCCAAAGTCACTTTGCAGACACTGCTGGAACTTCGGTGATATTTCTGCCTTCAGCGCTGACTACACTGGATACTGGTTTAAGAGAGAGTAACTCTCCTTATTTAAACAGAAAGTAGAGTGCATTGTCATGAGGTGAAAAATAATTTTGCAGGAACGAGGTTTTTAGGAGAAGATTCATCTTTTTTGAACCCCACATGAGTTAGCTGGGAAAGTGGATGGTCTTCACCCAGTATGATAAGAAGGAATAAAATCCAAGACAGACAGCATATAAGTGCTGTTACTCCAGCCTCATTAAGTTAATCAGGTACACAAAGAAGGATGGCTAGTAGCTTTGGGGTATTTTGGCAGGGGAAGAGAGAACAGCAACGATGAGCAGAAAACATGATTAGTGATTGTACAATAGAATGGGGGCAGGAAAAAAAAGACCGTAATGAACTCCATAACTGGTGTTGCTGCTGAGAGCATAATTCTAATAATCCTGTGGTTATGAATTAGTTTTCTAGGCTTTCTTTAGAGGTTATCCTTTAGAATTCTGTTGCATTATGAAGTGCAATGCTTTTCTACTGATAACTGCAGGTTTCTCTCCTTCACTGGTTCCCTGAGTTCTTTCTGATGTATAGTGGTTGTTAAGTGTCACCCACACAGTCCTCAGGAGAACATTTTGTGCACTGCATGACATACAGGAAATTCTGGAGTAAAAGTGTATGAACCATGTGCTCTGCTTGTTGTGTTGCAAGGGTACTAATTGTCATGGCTGTGAGGATGCCTTGGTTACTACAGCATTTGTTTTAGAGTGTGTTGGACTACAGCAGCGTTGCTGCTGCTGGTGAGTCTGGCAGATTGGAATATTGCGTGAAAGTTGGTGGTAGGATGAAAAACGTTTGAGCCTTTTAAAGCAGACTGCAGGGTTTTTGTTTGATTTTGTTTGCTTGTTTGGGGCAGGAGGTTGTGTGGATTTTTTTGATTTGGTTTGGGGTTTTTAGGTGTATGTTCTGGTAGGAAAAACAAAGAAGAATATTCAGGGATGGCAGCACAATTCTTACCCCTCTTTCACGAACCAAAGATCAACTACATTTTCACTGAACAGATGTAATTCCCATTCATACATTCATAAAAGCAAGATGCAGTCACACAATTATGAACCATGTAAAACTGGGGGCGGGGGGGTAACTGCCTCTGCTTATGCCTTCCAGTTTGCACATCTGAACCAGGAGTCTGGAATTTCCATATAATATGTCCAGTCCTGTGAGAAAAAGACATCAATAGTAATGTCTTTCAATTCTATTTTTCTGTTTTGTTCTATTTCACATTATTAATCTGGGTACAGTTTGCTCTTTTCATTTAACTATTTCTGAAAACGTTTAAGTTTACTAGTTTACGGTTTTAAAGGCCATACAGGGTATTTATTATTGCTACCCTTTTAAAATCATCTAATAAAACTGCAGTTATTCTGGGGAACAAAATCAAATCAGTGTAATAATTATCTGCTTGCTTTTTTCCATTGATGATGGAAAACTTCTAGAAGGGAATATAATGTATGAACAGCATTAGTCTAAACAAATATACATCCATGGTGCATTCTCTGAGTATCTTAGTGTCACATTGCCTATCTTAAAGCTGTTTCATATTTAAAGTTCTATCCTAAGCCTGACTTTCTCTACCCAAAGGGAACCCAGTCACAAATTGTGGCTCTCTGGGACTAGCAACAATAACTTCTGTATTGCACAGATAAAATACATATAATCTTTTAGAAAGAGATATGGGGAAATAAAATTGAAAGCCAGCTTACAGCTGCATCTTATTTACATTAGTACATATGCTTAGATGTGTGTGCTTCCCACTCTCAGTTTGTTCTTAGCAAAGCTGCATAACTGGTGATCAGGTAACTGGGCACGACCTTCATCCTTGTCTGTGTCTTCTGAGATGAGGATGTGATTAGAAAACTCATACAACTTTGTATATTCTAACAGGTCTCACAGTTCCATTCAGATTTATAGCCTTCAGGTCCTCCTGCTCAGAAAGGATTTCTTCACAAACATATAAATAATTGTTTTAATAATCCTTCTGCCACCAAGTTAATTGCTGTTCATGTTTTGAAAATGCATTTCCATTTCAATATATTTTCTGCTATCTATGCTGGTATTCTGATCAAATGTGGCAACTTATAAATGGAGGTGTCCTTATTTGTATGGTCAAACTGGATTCCCTTTAGAGAGAGTGGGGAGAAATTAGTATCTCAGAGTATAAGTCATTTCACAAAATCTTATGTGGAAAAAAAATTTCTAGACAACATCCAAAACTCCCTTTATTTCCTTTGACTATGTATTAATGTATGTTTGGAAGGCCAAGTGTAGATATCTAGCTCAGATGTTGAAATTTAGGGGATTAAGGCCGTAGGCTAAGATTCTGTTGAAAATACACATTTAAAGGCACGTACGTATGAGTCTATGCTCTCAGATAGGTGTCTAGGCTCCCACTACAGGAACTGAACATCTAGAGCTCACAAACATTGTTGGTGAAGATACTGCAACCTATCTGGAATCTCCTGCTTCTGAAGGGCACAGGTGTGCGGCAAGTCCTATGTCTTCTTTTGTGGGCAGTCATCTCACATACTTCAAAGTACCTGAAATAATAGCAGTTATTAACATTTGTCAACTGAATTTACCTCTGAATTGGTTTTCTTCTTTGACTGTAAGGGAATCATAAGCACAAAACATGCATACAGACACCTACATTTAGGTTCCCTAATGTGGAATCCAATCCCAGTCCTACAGACAGACATAAGGAAGGGCTCACCCCACCCTCCCATCCTGATGATGAATAGATACGGTGAAGAATTGTGCCAGTTCTTAACTATATTGTAATCAGGTCATTAAATGTTTTTTCATTTGGCACACCAGCACTCAGATCTCAGCACGAAGCACTTTGTCACATTCAGAAATATATATATATCATAAAAACGCATCATTACATGTACAAATTTATATAATCATGTATAGTGCACAGGGGAAAAATGCACAATGCTTAGCACTGGTTCTTGATTGTAATTTAACACAATGACAGTCAACTTCCCTGGGATGATAACGACTTACTGGGTTACTGAGCACATTTTCAACTCCAACTAACGCCAAGCCTGCAAGTCATCTACCATATTTGAGGACTTTGTTCCAAATTCATCTGCCCTTAGTTTAGTTTCACAACTGGGAAACATAAGCAAGGAGCCCAGCAAGCCCAAGGTTCTTCAGATTTTAGTTACACCCAGGGACTGTGTTTTGCTGTCCATGGACTACAGGACCTTTTTGTACTACTGTTCAGTTACTGTCTATATAGTTGCTCAGCATAGGTGAGCTAAGTCTTATCTTAAAACTAGAGGATTCTCTTCAGCTGCTATTTATTTTTGGACTGTCTAGAAATGCAGGATTAAGGGAACACAGCCGTGGCTGTTCAGCATCACTGCAGTTAAATAATTAAGAATAAAAAATGGCAATTCTGACAGAAAAAGCTCCCATTAAAGTTAACTAGGAACTTGGTTTTGGATGCTGAGAGAGCAGATTAATTCTGACTATTGACTTCGCCCAGCATTAAAAATACCTAGAGTTCTGGAAATGGATGTTCTGATTTTCAGGACAAGCAAAAAAAGTAATTTGCAGTAACACCAAGAAATGGATGATCCTGCCATTCAATATAACACTAAGGGATTGAAATATGAATGTTTCCCAGAAGATAAAGTACTGACTACTTACACCTGAGATGTGTACCTTCATTTAATTTCCCTGGACTTTTCCAAGATCTCTTAGCTCCCTAGGGTAGGACAAGACAACTGCTCTCTGCCATTTGGTACTCCATAAACCAGCCAATTGACTTAAATCACAGGTAGTCCTGTGGGGGAAAAAAAAAAACCAAAAAACACAACAAACCCTGTAGATAGTTTTATGCTTTATATATAGTCTTACACTTCATTTAATTTGATAGTCATAAACATTAAAATTGCTGTAAGCAATGCTCATTTCTGATTGCTGACTTAAAAAAAGATTTATATTTACAATCAGACACAGAACCTCAGTTGTATTCTTAGCTTTGATACTGACTTAACTTAGTGACTTCATTAAGACCATTATCACTCAATTTTCAGAAGTGCTGAGAACTGTTGTTTCTATTGACTGCATCTTTTAAAAGTGGCTGCTTAACTACTAATCTCTCCTCATCTCTTTCCCGTTTGAGACTGAAGATATTTAGTATTTACCTCCCCTTTAAGAGTATTTCGAAGCTAAATCCATTAGTGATTGAGAGCAATCAGATAGCTTTGTTTATTCAGTGAATCAATCTGTAAATTAAATAAAGATAGAATGTCAGGTTTCTGACACACAGCATTTCTTCCAATAGCAGATTTTCAGAAAATTCTTTCAGTCGTACTATTTCAAGAAAAAGCAAAGAGCAGAAAATTCCCAGTGAAGCTCTGAGTGATCATAAAATCCTTGATGCATAAATGTTGAGTGTCTACAAAGTGAACTTAGAGCAGTCAATGTGGAGAACACAAATGCTGATGTTGTTTCTGATAGCCTTGGGTTTTTTTAAAAAATTGATTCCTTTTCCAGTTATTAATGCATATTTGCTGAGCACTAGCAAATACCTTTCCCCCATTTTAAAAGAACAGAATAAATCTTCATTTACCTTCAAAATTTCAACTGATTATCTTTTTCCTGTCTTCTTTCTTTATTTCAAGTGAAAATATATAGTTCTACGAACATTCTCCTTTTGTACAAATGCCATTAGATTTCTCATTGCAGTGAACAGTATCTGTTATTTTCTCTTACACAAAGTATCAGAATGAAGTAAACAGACATGGTGGAGACTCTGGGGATATGATGGCTTCTATTGAGTGTGACAGACTGGTTTGGTTGACTTCTAGGAATATCTATTAAAAGCTCATGGGAGTCTGCACCAAGGGGGATGGTGCAGAAAAAGGGTAAAGTGAACCCATGAGACAACACAGCATTTATTCCCCAAATTCCTTGAACTCAAAGGCATATCTGTTGTGCTTTGAGTGATATGAATGAATAGGTCCAGCTGACTGAGAAAAGATAGGATTTTTTTTGTTTGAAAATCATGTTATCTGACTGCAAATCTGAGACTGCTAAAGCAGTAGCATCAGCAAAAAGAAAAACAGGAAACTTGAGAATTACAGCATTAGGTGTCTTTCTTCATCATTTCTGCATGGTGAATGATTCCAATGTCATGACAATAATAAGCTGGAGGAAAATATTTTCTAACCTATTGCATGACTTTTGAATACAATATTGGTGTACTAGACAGCAGGAGGAGAGGGGAAATAGTCTGAAAGTCATCTGGTTTTGGTAGAAAAAGTAATAAAAAACCCAAAAGTAAACTTTTTTATTAACTTTTTTAATGGTACAGTATTTTTTCTAAGTGTTTGGACAAGAAGGATACAGTCAAGTTTTACTCTATTAAACTTTATGGTATACAGATGAACAATGCAAATATGCTAAAAAATTTTATGGATATCTCAAGGCCAGAGGGAATGTGATTGCACCTGTATCACGTCCACACCAGCTCCCTGAGAAAAGGCCATTACACTTTCTGTCCTAGATTCTCAGCAGAGGAAGCAACATGCGTTACTTAGCAGGAACAGATCTGTGTTAAGAATTCTAGAAGTGAAAACTGTGATTTACTAAGGGAGGAGAACCCAATAGTATTGAGATCCCAAGCCTCTATGTAACAAAACTACCACTACAACAACACTAGGGTGATTTGGGGTATCATCACAAAATAGTCAAAGAGCCAGCTGATGGATTTCTGCAAGGTACTGATTGTCTCCTGGGACAAGATGTTGAAACAGGTCTGAAGATGAAAGTGTTGAACACCTTGTCACCTTGCCACATCAGATCTTCTTTTGATGATATGAATAAGTAGATTACTTACAGAAAAAAATTCTCTTTGCATTGTTGCTCAGATACAGGGTGGGTCCATAATTCAAAAGCAGTGACCTGACTTCCCTGGATATCAAGAGCATTGCAAACTGTGTAGAAAATTATATTCAGCTCCATTCTGTGAGTGAATTTCAGATATCCATCCATCCATCCATCCATCCATCCATCCATCCATCCATCCATCCATCCATCCATCCACCAATCCATCCATCCATCCATCCATCCATCCATCCATCCATCCATCCATCCACCAATCCTTCCACCCTCCATAGGCAGCTGATCTCACAATCTCACAAATGACCATGCTGAAAACTGAACAGCTTCCCTACCTGTGAAGTTTCATCCACTTGCTCCCAAAACATTCACTTGGACAAATTTCTTATTCCAGCAAAATTATCCCAGCCTTTAATTAGTCCATGTGGCTATCTTAGGTCACGCAATTAGCCCCCCTTTATAATTGACTAATATTTTTAAATGCAAAAATGTCATAGAAAATATTCCCCATTTTTCTGAAGGTTGGCTGATAGATGGTTACAGCAAATGTAGGCCATTAGGAAAACAGTATAAACTCTATGACATTTTCTTGGACTCCGTGTATTTATTATTCTTAAATATTTGTCAGAAAAAGCATCTATTAATTTATAAATGAAGTATTTCACACCCTGCCTGTCTTTGCAGCAATGGGACATGTCATTAAGAAGAATTATACTTGGAAATGTAAGCAGCTTAGAGAGGGAAGAATCTCATTCTCAATATAAAATGAGTACAATGAAATAGTATAAAGGAAGTTAAAGAAGTAAGGCAAAAATAAATGGTACTTTGCCAAACCCAGTTATGAACAGAAATATGAACATATGATATACATAAAGACAACCTAATTTAAAATAATTTAAATAATTCCTATGCCTGCCATTTGCCTCCAAATCACCTAATGCATTACTGAGCAATGAAGAGATCCACTCAAATGAACATGTTCACAGAACAAAAATTAGAAAGTTGGCTAGACTTAGACTGAAAAGAAAAAAAAAAGGAGGGAGTTAGAGATTCTTTATTAGATGAAGATCTGTCTTCAAAGAGCTCTGTTCTTTTCAAAACCAAGTATAGGGCAAGACCAATAGTGTTCCCCACCAACTAGAGGTTGAGGGAGACTAGAATTCTATACAGCTAAATACAGCAGAGTAAAATCATCAGAACTCTCCTATCCCTCACAGACTACAGGGGTCATGTGCTTTCTGTGCCTCAAATAGGAGATGCATGGCAGAATACCACAAAATCTTCCTCTGTAGTTACTCTATCTCTAACACAAAGTTGCATCTGGGTACTTCCTACAAAAATTATCCTTGTGACTTGATAGGATTCACAAAAAACATCCATTTCTCGGCAGTATGAGGACCATTATGACTAAGTTAGTCTATTTCATAGCTGACCAACTCTCCAATACAAATATCTGCCCCCTGCCTTTTAAAGAATAGACACTTTTTTGTGATTAAGTCACGACTCAGGTATCATTCTGGCAAAGAGTTCCACTTTGGAGAGCTTTTCACTTTTCCAGTAAAGAAATAGTGCACTATCTGAAATAATTTGTCATATGAAGAGGTTTGCATCATAAAACATATTGCTGTTATAAGACTGGTTGACATTTTCACCTATTTTATACAGACAATGCGTCCATCTATGAGTAAACTTGAATTTTGGCCAAAGGAAATTGAAATAATACTTTGCTTTGAAATTAAGTTGCTTAGTTATATTTTTATATAATGTTCACTTGGAATATCATGTGAAAGTGTAGTCCTGTTTTACTGGAAATCTAAAGCCCAGATAGTGGGTCCACAGGACCTCAGGACTGAGGATTCCCAGTCTTGCTATGTCCAAACCTTTCTTGCCCTGTGTACAGTTTGTATGACTAGATTTATCTGCAACAGCAATTTCTCTAACTGATTTGGTCTCTGTGGCTAATTTCTTTTGCTTTTATTATCTTCATGAAGTACAATTGCAGTTTTATATATATAGAAGTAGAAAACAGGCATTCTGTGTGGAATGAGATATTTCTGACTCACACAGTGATGTCGTATACAGAAATACAGACTTGAAAAAATAGAAGAGGCCTCAAGATGTGAAAGCGCAGGATGGAGCAGAAAGGAGTACAGGCATGGGATGATAAGAGATGGGGTTGAGCCTGGCTCTGCAGACCTCACACTAGAAACAACTTGGAAATGGGCAGTTAAAAAAATGTCCTGGACCTGGACAAACAAGTTTTACTGGTAGTAAAGAGAACAAAAACGTTGTACCTAACATAGATAAAAAAACCCATGTTTTCAGCATGTTGCATGCTGAAAGCGATGTATAAGTTTGTCTTATTCATCAAAAGTAAATTGAACAGGATACTGTGAAAACGGTACTCTTAAAAATATTAACGTAGCTCGTATTTGCAATTATTCAACCAATGCTTACAATTGTTAAGAATTTAAATACTCCTAAGGACAGAAAACATCTGCAAGACGCAGAAACAGGCAGACAGTGACTACTCAGTATCAGCAGGGCCTCATTTGCTCAATATCAATGTGTCAACATTACTGACTACTCTATAAAGCTTTTTAAAACTATAATTTTTCTGATTTCCTCATAAATTTCTTCCTGGTCACTATATATCTTTGCATAATATCCCTGTATCCTTTACAAAACATCTAAATTTTTGTTCTAAGTTGTGTCCATTCCTTACTTTCACTGTCCATTTGACCGGAGCTTCAAGCCCTTGCCTCCTCCAGCAGTTTATTGCCCCTTTGATTCTTTACCTCTATTTCTAGCCAGAAGACCTTTAGTCACAGAACAGCATTTCTAGAACCATATGACAAAATGACCAACAATAACCCATACCAGCTGTTCTTCTCATCTCACCAATTGATCATCTTTCTTTTAAGCATTTCTGTGATTGGAGATAACATTTTTACTAGGTTTTATGGGAGAAGACACCTTCACCTGGTCCCTTACTCACAGATGTTCAGTCTGCACACAGCAGTCAGATAATGGTGATACCATAACTCCATCATGTCTCTTCCTACCCTTTTCCCAGAGACATTGGCATCTGAGATTTTCCCAGTTAGCAGATGAATGGGAAAGATGTAGGCAATTGGATCAATGAAAAGTATTTTTTCCAGGGATTGAAAGTGCAGGTTTAATATTCCAAAGGTCCCTATTAGGATTTAAAACAAACCTGGAACTGAGAAAATTCAAACAGGAAGCTTCTATAATGAAGCTATTTGGAAGGTTTTGTTTTAAAGCTATGATGAATTGGACTTAAATGCTTAAGACTCTTTCTTTAAATGTCCCTTTCAACTATTATTAGAGATGTTACTGACATTTCAAGTTGCAAATAAACATTTACAAAAAAAAAATGTCAATTGCAAAACCCCTTAATATATAAGCTCTCCTCTGTATATAATTTTTTAAAAATTTTCATCAGCTTTAAAAATCAGAGGGGAGAAATGGTAATACCAATGATATATACAATGCTTAAAGCTTGGGATCACTAAAGAAAAATAGCACAGAATATTTTTGCCATGGAGTGTAACAACAATGGCATAATCTAGCCAGCTAACTCTATTATCAGGTTACACCCACTCAGCACAATAGCACTCTTCAGAAAAAGACAGATGTAGGAGTGTGGAATATAATGTTGCAGCAATGATCAGCAGCATATCTGTCAGACACTCAGTGTCAGGGCACAAGGCTGCATGGTCCCCCTGCAAAGTGGCAGTGAGGCAGAAATCAGAACTGACAGCTGGATAAAAGACCCAAGTGCAGCCAGCTGTTTTGCTGCTGAAAACCAGTAGCAATTTCACAGGTGCTTTAATTTACCTAAAATTGCAGGATCTATGGCTGTCTTCCTCCCTCCTTCATTCTTCTTCTGGGGTACATTTGTATCCTGAACTATTAGCTTGTTGTAGGTGTGAATAAGTTTTCAAATTTGGAATTTAGCTCATTTATGCTGTCATTTGCCAGAATCTGGTGCCACCTGCCAAAATAATTCACTTGGATTCAAATTACTTCCAAACTGGTGGCAACATGATGGTCTTGCAGAAGTCATGGCATTCAGTTGTGTTTTATTTATATAAATTCAGATGTCAGTATAATTGTATTATCTCTACCTGTTTCCTAATCTACCATTCTATACAATAAAGGTATCACAAGCTATCATAGACTTGACAATCAAAATTAAAAAATTAATGGCTAGATTTTTAAAATTTTATCTCAGGAGCTCTTTTCAATCCTTAATTAACACTGTTTTCAGACATTTCAAATCTGCGAACTATTCATTTCCATTATGTGTTTGAACAAGTGAGCTCCTACCTCCTGCCAAGCCGGAATTCATCACACCATGTATCCATCATTTTAAGATTTGATCATCCCTTCCAACTCAGTGGTTTAAGTCCCTTCCAGAGTCAGTCAATTCTAGAGAGTTTAGTCTTAAATTGGAAGGATAAATTGTCATGTAGAGGTGCCTGTGTCTCTCCATGAACAGCTAAACCATGCTCCTTCTCCAAACATGAAATAAAATGGCATTAGATATTTTTTTTTCCATTTTGAGGATTATCTGAATTAATCTACTCAGAGAAATGTTATGCAATATCATAAGGCTTTTTAATATAGCAGAGCACAATAAGATCCAATAGCTAGCATATCAGCAAAATTCAAACTAAATGACAGAGGTGTTAAACAGTAAAATCAAATTGAAAAGAAGACAAAATGTGATGTTTCAAACACAGACTCACAAATTTTCTGACAACTAGATCAAAAATAACTCATTAAAACCTCAGAACATATTGCACCCTAAAGAAGCATTGTCTTTTGGAATCTGAAGAAATAGAATAGTCATAAAGTCAAAGTAGAAATGGAGGTGAAATAAGTGGCAAGAAAGAAATATAAAAGAAATTCAAAGCAGGACATCCTGATTCCAGTTTTGTATCATATTCCACAGATCAGTCATTTTCAGTGCTGATAGTGCTGAGTTGCCTTATTACTGTTTTGTAGCCTGTGCCCTGATCTTCTTCGGTTTTGTCATTACAGGTTTTAATGTCTTCATTTCTTCTTGAAGGGCTCTTTCCTGCAATAACTATTTTATTGCATAAATGATCTTGCTAACCTTTTCTCCCATTTCATTTTAGGAATCATTTAAAGTCATTATTCTAACCTATTTTTTGAACTCATTATGATCTGTCTTGTTATGTTACACATCCATATTGTGTTTAACACACAAGATTATCATGTAATGAATCACCTCCCATTTAGGATTTATTTGAAAATTAAGTCACACATAAAACACTCAGAAATCCTTCATTATAAAATCACTGCAACTATGAAAAGTTAGTTAAAATTATGTATATTTATTTGTGAAATGAAAAGATGCAGAAAATGGGGATGATTGCCTTATACTAGACAGCAAAGATGTGAAAGTGGATTATAGGGCTGTTGAAAAAGAAATACTTGCATGAAGAATTAAGCAGAGTTTACATTTCTTAGTGTGAACAAACTCAGAGGAGACAGAATTATGGAATGCAATCTTAAAGGAAATTACATGTAAGATATAGAAATGCTCTGGTTATGCTTTAAAAGGGTGGAGGAGGAGGAACAGAAAGAAACAAATGAACAGTAAAGCTAAACTGTGAGTATGGGAAATTGAGGGCTTACCCTGGAGAGTTAAACCACCTACAGCCACAGGAGAGCCCCAGGGCTGCAGGCAGTGACAGTCCTGTCAAGGCAGATGACCAGCCTGACACTGTGGCTCTGGGCGCACAGCAGAACGTATCCTACAGTGCCTCTGCTCCTCACCCTACAGTAAGTCCCACAGGCTGGGAAAGGGCCACCCACTTTCCCTACTCAGGCCATGGGCAAACGTGTTGCCCTCCCTTGGCTCTTGGGGTCACTCTTCAGAGGCAATAGCTTTCATCTGCTCTGCTGGGAATGCTGACATCCTGTTTTTTCCCACTGCTTGGGACACCAACTAATAACGCAATGCACACATGCCACTCTCAAGGTTGGGCCATATATTGGGCAGTTTATATATGGCCCTCTCTGCTCATCCTCATCCTGCACTGAACCACATCACTTTGGTGTAGTTCTGCAAGCACAGCCCATACTGAGGTACTAGACAGAAATTCTGCTCCTGCAGAGCTGAAGGAGAAAAACATGTCAAGATTTCACAATGCTGCAGTAGTTTCTACAAAACTTAACTGGACCTGAAGCTGGAGCTTCATGTCTCCAGCTTCTATAGTGACCTTGGGATAAGATAAAATTGAGTGCTCTTTTAATCATGTTATTCCAATATAAATGAGTGAGCCAAGTTGTGCTGAATTTGGCTTTGTTCACTGTTATTGCTCTAGCACAGACCATTGAACAAGAGAGGAAAACTGAGACACGTATTAAAAGATGGACTATCAATATCCTGGTGTCTAATTAACGGCCCTTTTGCACCATATTCACAGATTTGGTTCCCACACCGCTGACCATTAAATTGTTTAGCTGAACTTTTCCAGGTCTCTTAAACCAGTGTGATTAGCAGTTTCTCAAGAGTTGAACAAAGTCCATGTTTATACCAATGCCTAGGAAAGTGGTAGAGGCATTTAAAGTCATGCCTCTTCACAGAGGTATAGATCAGATAAGAAGAAGTTCACCAAAAATGTTTAATTTATTTTCACTTGCTATAAAAATATTTGGGGCAAGCTTATACGCAGCTGACTAAAATTTGGTGAAATGGATATTTCTGTAGGCTTGTAAAGTAAACCAGTTTTAAGTGCGATCAAATTATAAGCAGAAATGGACTAGTTTGGGAAGGGAAAGCTATCTACTCAAGGCACAATTGCATTTTGTTTGATTATGCACACTGAAGAGTGAGGGGATTCCTTTATTGCTGAAGTTGCAGTGAGACTCAGAAAGAAATATTTTTGGTTTTTATGTTTTCATACTTAATTTTCTTGAGCCAAAGACGTGTCATTCTTGTTTGGTTTTAAGAGGAAATTTGAAATATTTGAACCTATTTGCTGTAACTAACAGTAATTCGTAGAATAACTAGTCAACATGATCATTCAAAACTTATCAGCAATTACTAATGACCTAGTAATGACTTACTGTTAGAGGGGTAGGAGACTATTTAAGAGTGGTTTTAGACCATGTGATTTGTTGCCTCTTGTTTTATGAGTGTTTTGGAGTGTGAAAGAGAGACTTTCAATTTTCTGTGGGAAATTACAGATTTCTTTTTCAAACAAGGGAATTCTTCAGGCAAAGGAAGGGAACCTTTCATTACCTCGTGTGAAAATAGACAGTTTATATTTCTGGGTGACTACATTTCCATACTCAGCTCAACATTGGTCCATGCTAGCGTGGAGGATGATTGGGCTGGATGGAAGTGCAGCCTGATGAGCTGACATGTGCGCTAAAACAACATAATTTTTTCCTGCCTCTGCTGTTGATTTGTTGTGTGATCTGTAAGTCAGTCATCTCTTTCTTAACTCTAGATCTAGACTCTCCTACATATATGCTCCCTCTGGCAGCTCAGTAGGATGCTGATCCTCAGGTCACAAAGAGCAGGAAGAGTCCCAGTGCCTCCTGTGGCATACAAAAACCCATCATGGCCCATACTCCACTTTGGAATACGGGCAGTGACATTGATGGAAGCATTGAGACTGTTGCATGGGTTGAGCACTGTGAGCATTCAAAGGTTTATCTTAGACCAGGAAAACTGTCGTGGATGACACTTCGCTGTTTATATTCATCAAAATACACACTTTAAGCCTGTCTTCTGTAATTATATTGCAGATAATTTTCACGCTGATTACAAGCACTTTACAGTGACTCTTTTGTAGTCATTGATATAATTTTTTTAAAATCCATTGGCAATTTCTTGTGAAAAGCTGTCTGAAGTGCTGATTACAACATCCCCACGCAGCTCTGTAGGGGGGAGAAGTAGGATTGCAGCAGGATTGCAGCCTAATGGACTGCAGAGCCAGAAAAAAAAAAAAAAAAAAAAAAAAAAAAAAAAAAAAAAAAAAAAAGAAACAGAAATTAAAAAAGGGGCAGAGAATGGCACAACTAGACAGAGGAAAACAAAAGGATGAAAATCTACATTCCAAATGTCATTGTGTCATTGGAAAGATTTTACCAACATCATCCCAGGATGATTTCATGATCCTTTATCATACCCTGGCAGTTGTCCACACTTCCCCTCTTGTAACCTATGCTGTGAAACTGCTGCCTTCTTTCTCATTTAGTTGGTTTCAAGAATAGAGGTTCCCATTGTTATCTGGGTGCAAGAGGAATGGACTTGGAGTACGAATTACCTTGTGCCATGGGTTGACTTCCCATGGAGTATTCACACTTCTACTGTGTAAACAGCTAATTTGGAAATGGAGCACTTATGGGAATGCCCTTGATGTGCACTTAGAGGGAGAAGCACATTAATCAGATGCCTCATACCATCTGAAGACAGCTCAGCCCTGGATTAACTGGAGGGAATAAGATATTCTACTTAGCACTTAATGTAAAAGGGACACAAATGTTTACTACGTCATGCCCTTGTGCTAAGGCTTCCTGTGACAGCTCAGTTTCTGAGGGCAGAAACACAGCAAACATACCTTTGTCTGGCTATCAAATGTGAGCACCTTTGTTTAAGGAAACTTGTGGAAATTTTTATTTTAGTCTACTTTATTTCCCATTATAATGATTTTCAATGTTTGAACTTGAATGTTTCATTTCTTATCAAACCCTTCCAAATCCTCATGCAGTGGATTACCAAAACAAGTGATGGCATCAGGAGCACCAGGACAGAGACAACACAGTAATTACAATGTGCTGATTAATATGAAGGAAAACAGTGGATGGGATTAATGTTAAGTAGACCAACACATGAACTAAATCTTCTTTTCTGCTTACCTTTCTAATTGCTTCCTACTGTATTTATCTGATTCTAAAACCCAAATTAAGAACTGCATTTAAATTTTTCCCCTAAAGTACTATAACTTATCTACTTCTTCTTTCCTACTCATTTGCTGGTATTTCATTTTGCTGTCAAAATTCCATATAGAAAAATACTACAATAATCACGGAAATTCAGTGTGTAATTTCCCCAGTGAAATTTTTCTGCTGCATGTGCTATGTTTTGCTGTCTTCCTGTTTAAAGTTCTCTGTAAGAACAGGAACAATTCAAATGTTTCTTCTGATCTTCAGTAATACAGTGAGAAATACCCAAACAGTACAGATCTAAATCATAATGGACACAAAGTTCATACCAGGAAAGTGAATCTTCCAGCAATTTGCCCAACTACTGAAATTTCTGCTCTGAATTATTTTCTATGCTGCAGCCTTGTTTGGTTCAGTTCAGTAGAATAACTCCAATTCCTATAGCACCCTGAATGGATTTTGAAAGCTTTGAAAACAGCATTTTTATGCTCTCAAATAGCAATTAATTTCCTTTGGCTAGTTCCCTTAATTAAAGGGAAGATACAGAGCAACAATTGGAAATGAGGAGGTTATGGCTGCAGCAGGGATTGCAGTGAGTTGCCTGGGCACGAGGAATGTGTGCACAGCATGGGGAGATGGGGCACTGCTGAGTCCAAAATAGAATTCTTGTTCCACAGTTACAGGTCTGGAAAAGAGTTATTTCTATATGTAAATTTTAACTTCTGCCAAGCTTTTAGCCAGATTGCTAACCATGCTTCTGGCTTTCCTTTGCTGTGCTCCTGAGGTCACAGCTGAGGATGTCTGTGAGAGAAGCCATCTGAGAAAATGTGGGGGCAACTGCAAAGTGCAGTGGGTCCAGAGTAAGTTCAGGATCAGATGGATGCATGGGAAAGGGGTTAAAAATAGGCCAACAGCATGAGTGGTGTTAGAGAGAAGTGCTGGAGAGGGTAGGAGTTGGTGTCTGAGCTCCAGAGCAGGTACTTGAAAATAGATTACTCACTCACTCATCAGGTTTTGGAAACTTTGGGTGCTGCTAACTGCTGCTTTTCTGGCTGGCATTCCTCAGGTTCCCCATGAGCTTGTTACCAGGGTAGAGAAGGCCTAATTACACTCTCCTGAATATGCATCTTCACATATTGCTGTACTGTGCCAGAGAGGCGTACCCTTGAATAACCCCTTCCCCCTCTACAGATATTTGACAGCTACTACTGCAGCAAACCCAGAGCAGCAGGGAGGAGGTTATTATTAGCCCTGTTGTGCAGAGAGGGGGAGATGAAGTGCAGAAATCAAATTACTTTTCTCAAGTTACAGAGAGAAAATATGTCAGTGTTACTGCTGCACCCATGAGCTCTGGCTGTGACTTAGGAGGGATTTGGACATGAAGACACAAGTGAATTCCTTCTGCATCTCTGTCCTGCACTGAAAGCAGTTCTAGGTTTGTACCAGAGGGTTAGTAAGAAGGAACAACCTTTGGGCTTTCCCATGTCTCTAGCTGCTTCTTGGGAGACAAGAGGGTGGTAGAGACTCTTTTGATGGTGTACCCTGGTTCTCCTCACCCATGGAATTGCCATGGTCTGTTCAGAACTCTTCTAGGCAGAAACAATCAGGCAACGATTTGTTTTTCAAGAGGATCATTTTGAAAAGTACTCTAAAAAGACAGAGAAAGGGGTGATAATCTTACAGCAGATTAATTTTCTTACACTTCTGGCAGAAGGCTTTTGGCTAAATGTCATCCTGGTGATGAGTGGACTTTTGTGAATAATGGGCATTTCTATGCTTCATATTTTTTCTAAATAAGACCTCTGAAATCCCAGTGATGGCCTGGAACTTATCTTCAAAAGAAAGCAATTACTAAAGAGGACTCCAGCCACAGAGTGACTGCTGCAACACCAATGGGCTGAACTGTGAACTTTACTTCTACCTTTTTTTGGAGTGAATCAGCCATTGTGGCTGGAGTTATGGACTGCGTTGTGAGGAACACTGATGCCTGCAGCTGCCATATGGATTAGGAAAAGGCTAAGGAAAAGTAGGGTAGGGTATTGGTCTGGCACCTTGCATCAGTTGTGTGTTCTCCAGTAATAATACACATATAGATATCAAAGTTGAGAAAAGAGCTGAATCTGGGATTCAGTTTCACAGGTGGTAGGCACAGGTATCTCTGTGCTCTGAAATGGACGTAAATCACCATTGCACCTGAAGGGTGATCCTTCCTCAGAAGCACTGGTAAGATCTCAGTGTAGTGCTTCCCCTCAAACTTCTAGCATTTAAAAGGAAAAATAACATTTTTTGCTATAACATGTGTAAAGTGCTGAAAGAAGGAGTCAGCCTTGTCTGTGTAAAGGCAGCGAGTTTTTGCCTGAAGCAAAATTACAGGATTTCTATCCATCTTAATGCAGTTACTAGGAAGTTGAATCGCCCTTTTTGGTGAGAATAGAATTGAACTGCAGGCTGGTTATCAGCCCCATAGAGAAGGCTGTGCCTCCAGCATCCATACTAATATCAGAAGGAAAATTCATTTTAGTTAGAGTGCAAAGGAACAAATTGGTTTCTTTAGTACTGTGAGAAGGCAAAAAGGGAAGTGCAAGAGAATAGAAATATTTAGTAAATCAAATAGAAAAAGAAATTTTGTGCTTTAATATCAGCTATTTACTGGTTTGGCTCAATGATTATTTTATGCAAAAGGCAGTAATTTAGTGTACTAATGCTCCACAATGTGACTCCTATTTCTAGCATCTATTGTTGTGATGAATGACATCTATTTTAGCAAAGAAATGGTATTCTTGAATGAAACTTGCTGTAGGTATTTTTATCTTGCCTTTACTGACAGATTTAGACATAATGATATTTTAAAAGAAATCTATATACAGTTCTTAGTGCCTACTCCCAAAATAAATAAAAATGCTGCTTCTGAAGATGATTGGATGCAGTGTCTTAGGGAAGCTGCTATGGGTGCTTCAGCAGTTGCACACTATAAAGATCACCATCTGCATCCAACTGTAAAGCTAAATAATCTAATCAATTAATCTTTTTTTCCCTTTACAGTCACCAGAAGAAAGGCATCTGAGCCTACTGGATGGCTGCAAGCTCTTTCTTCTGTAGTCTGCATTTGAATGTTTGTAGTTTTGTAGGAACTGAGAGCTGCCCCTGGCCTAGGAAGCCCATGGATGTTTTCTAGTGTCTTCCTGTAGAGGCAGCAGGACATTTTGTGGCAGAGGGAAAGAGAAGTCCAGATGAAGGCAGTCAAGGCTTTTCTCTCCTGCAAAAGTCTCCTTCTATTGCCAAGAGAGAGAGGAAATTGCTGAAGCTCTACTCCACATTCTTTCATCTTGATGCAAGAGCTGCTGAAGAGAGGAGACAGAGACATAGGTTGATAGAAAAAGCAGTCCTTCAGGGAAACAGAGAGGTGACACTGACACACAATGGGACACCAGGGACTGCAGGTGACTGGTGGGAAGCAGGGAGCCTTTATTACCTGTGTTGGAAGACAGAATCACTTCTATACCAATCGAAGTCAAATCTGGACAGGGCCTTGTGTAGGTGCATGGGAACCAAGAATTTCTGCACCTGTATGAACTGTGTGACTAAAATGTGATGGATGCAAACATTCACAAAGGGGAACTCTAATGAATCAAAAGCAAAGCCTACCAGAAAAGTTAAAGAAGAAGATGACAGAATAATGTACAAGATTGCCCATCTGTGTCCGCTGCTTTCTGCATTAACACCTTAGAGAGAGTTTGTGGTACTTCAGGTGAATCTTCACCCTTTCCTGATGGACAGGAGGTGTCCATATAAAGCTGCCCCAGGGCTAGCCTGTATCCAAGCCAGTCACAGTCCAGTGCTCACTGCTCTTATCAAACCCATCACAGCAAGCTCTGCACCCATTCCTTTGGGTTCTCTTTACTTGCTACATTATCATGGTTGATGAGATTTGCTGCCTTATGACATGATTCTTAGCTTAGTGTGAATGATCACAAGCAGGCTGATGTTAAGGGTGCTGGTTTCTGCTTTCATTACTTCTTTGTTTTGGGGGTCCTGAGGTTATTTTTACACGGCTGTTATTCCACAATATAATATTATGTTTATTCAAGGTCATTCTTCTTCACTCATGGTAATTGGCTGAGGTTTTCTGCATATGGTAAGCCCAAACTTTACCATATATACCATGGCAAACCATGATCATACAATTCAGTTAACTAGATGGAAAAAACTCACCACTGAAACTGAGAGTTCAGAGTGGTGCATAAGGCATCTTGGTTAAATGGTAGACACCTGAACTTTCCTCATTTTGGACTTTAAATGGCCAACTTCTTGCCAAAGCTGCATGCAAAATGGGTTTATGCCAGGACAGATTCCTGCAGTCTGTGACCTCTTACTAGCAATGACAATCCATAGCCACCACGCCTTACTACAGTGTCAGTGTTAATAAGTTGGGGCAGAAATTAAACTTTACATATGTCAGTCCAAACACTAAATAACTATTCGTAGTAGAACTTGCAGACTTGGAAGACCAATTGGAAGCTTTTTTATCTGTCTTTGATTTACAACTTTCAGAGGGTTGATAATAGCTTTCCAATAACCCCTGGTGCTTTGCTTTTGCTTCCACATGCATACGCTCACACAGAAACCTTCCTCTGATGTCAGAGACTACTGGGATTCATTAGCAAGAGTATTCATCTTGTTAAGCAGGCATTTATAGCATCCACTGTAAGTATTCATCTGCTGTTGTTAAGTGATAATTGCAGAACATGGTGATTGCATCAACCTTCATCAAGTCCAGCAGATGGAAAAGTCCTTGCACCCTTGTTTTAGGCACTTGCAGCTGCAAAGATTGTTTCTGTGTTTTCAGTCAGGTTAAAAATTTGTGGTATGTTTCTGATTACAAAGAACCATTAAACTTCTCTTGCTTCCTAATTTCTGATAAAAGTAATTATTTAGAAATTGATCCCATCCAACACAGGTCTGGTGGGCCAGAATATTCCTAAATCCAAGGTAATAGAGGAGAAAACTCTGGGTTGTCTGCATCCCAACTAACCTTCTACTTTGCAGTCCACAGTGAGAAAGGCACTCTCAGACTATGTAGTGGTTTGAAAGCAAACCAAGTGAGAGGCTCCAAGTCAGAAAAAAAACAATTTAATAAGAAGAAGGGAAAAAAAAAAGTAAATGAAATAAGATAAATGCAATAATACAAAAACAAACCCCCCACCCACTGACAGAGTCAGAATACAACCTGAACAGGGTTATGGAAGCGCTCCAAATGAGGTGGTCTCCGTGAAGCGGTGATCCTGTAGCAGGGTGATGGTAGCAGTCCAGATGAGGTGGTCTTCCTGAAGCAGCAATCCCGAAGAAAAGGTCTGGTAGCTCTGGTCCTCTGGGAATCCAGTGTCAGTACTGTCCCAAATGCCTGATTATATCCAGGTGAGAATGCTTGGCTCCTCCCCCTGGGCGGAGCATCTCACAATGGGATGATGAGTCATACAGGGAGAGTCCTTGATGGCCCATTAACAAGAGATGGCTTATCTATGAGTCATGGGCAAGGTATTGATGGGCCATTAACAGAAGACACATTAACAGAAAAAAGAAGGGAGGCAGGGCCTAGGGGAAAAAATTACTTCAACAATTGGATTCAACAGTTCATGAAGATGGTGATAGAATACTTGTGTACATCCCATACTACAACCCAGGACAGACCAACGTCCATCTCATCCTGAAGAAAATAACACACCAACTCTTTGGCTACTGCTGAGCAGTGATCCCATAGCACCAATATGACAATCCAACCACCACTGACTCCCAAGCACAGTAACCTGGAGGTAGGCAAGAGGCTGGGAGGGAACATAGTCAGAACAGCTGATCCAGTTTGGATGTTCCAAAGGGCTATTCTATGCCATATTTCTGCTCAGCAATAAAAGCTAGGAAAAAGGAGGGAGGCGGTGGGGGGAGCCATTCATTATTAAGGCATTTGTCTTCCACAGCAACCACTGCACATACCATACTTTCCAGGAGGTGGATGAAAATCACCTGTTGATGGGATGTAGAGAAGAAATTGAGTTAGCTTTTTCCTGCTTCCACATTTGGTCTTTGCTTTTATTTATTAAATGTAGTGGTGCAAAATTCGGGTTTTCTAAAATTGTGTGGTTTTTTATTATTTGTTTTGTAATGGTTTAACCTTGTAACCCCCCCCATCCCCAATTCCCTGTGGCTTTTCCCTGAGATAGATCCTGTCAATCACACTGCCAACCACACCCTAGGCCTCAAGAGTTCTAGTAAGGGCCCACGGTGACTCAGCAAGGTATCAAGTTCCCCACTCCTCTTTCTTTCCATAGATGGCCCTGCCAATTGTCCCAGTTCTTAGTCACTCCCCTTCTCTCCCCTGGGATTGGCTTTAGGCATCTCCTTACCTGGGAGACACCCCTGATATTTAATGGGCTGTTTGTGCCGCAGAGAGGGGCTCTCGCACTCTCCCCTGGTGGATGAAGACTGAATAAACCTATCTGCTTCCCACCCGAGAGTCCGCTCCTTCTTCCTCGCCATCTAATATGTTTCCACCTGAGGTTCAGACCCACAAAACATCAAAGGCACCAGGCCTTCCTTTTAGGCTGATCAAAGAGCTACAGCTGGCCGGTGAAGCAGCTCAGGAAATCAGCACAATTAAATGGCCTTTATCAAGACCCATGAGCTTTTCACCTCATTTTTTCCTGTCCTGTTGAGGAGAGATAGTAAGAGAGTGGCTTGCAGGGCATCTGGTGGCTAAGGTCAACCCACCATGAAAATTTAGATGAATTGTGCCCTAGAAGCGCCCATTTTTTCTAGGAGAGGAGGAGCACAGGATGAGTAGTTCAGATATGGGCATTCACAGTAAGGTAAGGTGAACACCACCATCTATATCCATTCCAACTTCCTGACTGAGAACTGAGTATCTTCTTCTCTATTATCAGCTCCTGTTAAATCAGGATATGAGCAACTCTTCTGCAGGCATAGTAGCAAACCCACTTAAGGCAGAAGGACGGTTCACTTGTTCAAAATCAAATGAGCTTAATAACCCAGATAATGGATTCACTGTTGTGGATAATTAGCACTCTATGCCTTAGTTTCCCTGTGTGGAATAAATGTTAATTTATACTTGCCAAACACTGAAGACAATGGATGAAAAATTACTCTTAAAAATCACTGTAATTCTTCCCAGAAAAAATTATCTGTGTTTGTCCAAGACAGAGATTCTCATTTCTTCCGGATATGTTATGGTAATTCTCACACTTTTTTTTTTGTTGTGTTCTAAAAGCCAAGAAGCCTTTTCAGTAAAAGCTTAGGAGGAAGAATACTTCTTTTTGATAATTCTAACTTGATTGTTATTCCAGTTTCTACCTGACACTCTTTCTCAACAGATGAATCCAGCCTGTCACAAGGATCTTACAAAAAAATAAGCAATTACTAATTTCTGGCACTCAAATAGAAGCTTTCTTTTAGCTAAACTCCAGGAAAAAAATGAAATAAAAAGAAGTTGAGCTTTATATGTCAGCAAACAGAAATCTATTTATTGACAACTTCTGGGGGCTCTTTGAGAAAAAGAGCAGTACAAGGTGTGGTCTCTGGAGAATGGTGATGCTCAAGCCTGAGTAGCATTAAAGGATAGAGTTTTCCAATTTCTCTTACCCGGAAAACTGTGAAGTTTTCATGTCTAAGTTAGTTTTCTCATCAATTCCTTAATTAAAAGTAATCAGCAGACTGCTATTTGGTTTCTTTTTCTTATGATAGATACTCACATGCAGATTTAGCATAGAATAACAATTTCATCCCTTCATTAAGCAATAGTTAACTTGCAGTTTCAGGCTAGGAAGCTCTGTCATTGTAGGATTTTAGAGGGATACAAAGTACCCTCCTTGTCAGAATTGAGTACCTTAGACACAACAGGAAAAATTCTGGTACCAACTTGCTTAGATAGCTGAATTTTTATGACAATGAAAATTATCTGAAGCTACACAAGTTGTCACCCTATACAGTTAGCTCTGTTGGATCTAACTTCTGAGCCCGCTTTCGTCCATATGCCAAGCCATCTCACTGGAGTCTGTTGAACTTTTAATTCAAGTTTAATGCCAGAAAACACTTAGAAAAGATGTAGGATAAAGGTCCCACTGTTTATTTGAGCTGGCATATGCCTGGTTTAAAGTATAGATAAAGACAAAGTCCCCAATGTCCTCCTTCCCTGGAGAACACACAAGAAAATATTCATACACATACCCAAGTTTCAGCACTCAAGAGATCCTTTGGGTACGTCCTGAGAAGTTCTACCAACATGGGGGAGTGAACCTAGAAAGATGAAGATTTGCAAAATCATGCAGAGATAGTTGCTGGGTTTCACAGAGTGTTTCACTCTGCTAACTCTTCTGCTAAGACATAGTTTAAAAAAGCACCATATATTATTCCCTAGGTTTGAGGATGTATAACTGGACTGTACCCATATATAAACTCAGGAATCTGAAGAGCTGTTCATAGCAAATCTCTCTTGCAGAAATGCAGGATGACTACCCACATAAGCTTTGGTGCTGGAAAAACAGATGTGTAGGGTTGCCTACTGTGTCTCAGTAAGGACTCTGTCTTGATAACTAATGGACAATTATATGTTCTTCCTTGTCTAGTGCCAAAGCTCATGAACGCATTCAACCAAATGCCTTGTGAACCTGTAAGATATTCTTGTTTGCACATTCCAGCTTCTGCTGGACCTTGAACAGAGTACTTCTGGGTGAGGTGGTTTTACACGCAGCAGATCTTCTGTTAAAGCTGGCACAAGTAGCCAGTGGTATCCTGGACAGCATTCTGAGACATACCTTGTGCTTCGAAGTCTAGCTTCACATGACAGCAAAGACTGATCACAACAAAAAGTATCTAAATAATTAATTAATTCATTTAAAGCTTTTATTTTTAATGGGGACATTAAGCCAATATAGGTTGGAAAAGAGGCTATTTCAGGCAATGGAAAAGAGTCATCTCTCTAGTGAAAAAGATAATGCAAATTTTCCAAACTAGTTTCCACACCTCTGTCACAAGCTGTATCTCCTGCTGGCTCCACAGAGAATGAGACATTGGCAAGTTTATCCTGGCTGAAAATCTCGCATACTGTTCTGAGCAGCTCTTGTGCAAACAGCTCTGCTCTGACTGAAAGGCTCTTCTAGCACTTCACAGCTCAGCTGGCTGGAGAACTCACTTCCATCTTAGATAAACATCTTAAGTACATGGTTTCCCATCCACTCTGGCCTTTTACCTTATCAAACTTCCTCAAGCACTGTTGTCTCCAAAGTGAAGCATTTGAACTTCCTGCCACCTGACTTGCCTCAAAATGTCCTCAAATTGCTAATGGTTGAAATATGACCAGCCTGGGTGACAATGTGTGTCTCTAGCCTCCCACCACTGTGGCCAAATGACAAAGACAGTAGGGAGACGAATTTACGTTTGCTCTGTCTGAAACTCCTGATACTCTGTCAGCCTCAATACCATCAGGATTATGCCTGTACCAGCATGCAGGAGATAATCAGCATGATCTCACACAAGCACACAGAATGTGTTTATCCACTTAAACAGCTTGCATCCGTCAAGAAATATTTAACCTATGGAATTGCAGACATATTGCAGAATATTTCCAAAACTAGATTCTTTCTTGCATTCATGAATCATCAGTGATCTGCTTCTGTGGTATTACATATTCTATGCAAGAGCAACACATTATGTGAGTATATGCCCCATTTTTGTGCTATCATTGATATTCAAAATTAGGTGGGATCTAAACTAAATAAGTTAGAACAAATTATGTTAATATTTGTAGTTCAGAAAAACATATGCTAATGAATTTATCAGATAAAGACAGAGGATTTTTTTCTTCTCAAACATATACAAAATTCTTTTTTATGTAAAATGATCTTTTAGAGGCTGTGATTGAAAAAGACATCTGTTACTCAGGCAAATGAGCACATATTTAAGTTAAGCCACCAGTATAGACTGAATTTAGTGTCTCCACCAATAGACATGGAATGTAAGAGAGTGCGTGTCTGCTCCATGGTTGACAATGTGTATTTCCATATAAGTATTTAAAAAGAACTTTATCCAGGAAATATGAATGCCAGACACAGATGCTACCAAGAGTATTCACTCTGTGAGAAAAGCAGCCTGAACAGCCTAAAACCAAAGCAGAAAAAAAATAATTTTAAGTTGTCTAAATGATGACATTTTTATAATCCAAACTACAGAACTGAAATGTGTGGCCAAAAATTCAAATCTAAATGTATCAAACTCTCTGGTACTTTCTGGCATGGAAATTACCTACTTGTTGTTTCTAGGACCATTTCTTAGAATAGCATGATGGATTTGACCACAGGGATACCATTTCTGGCTTTAAAATAATGCGGCACAAACAATTTTGGCTACTTCTGAAAGGATAAAGAGGAAAAAAAAATTCTAAAAAATCCTAAACCATTGAGAGTCAATAAAAGCTGTTCAGAGGGGTTGTGAAGTTTTCATACCTGGAATTATTCAAAGTCTATGTAGATATGAACAGCTGGTCCTAGAGGACACTTATTTAGGCAGAGTTGGTGGATGGCAGTCCCCAGGTCTCTTTCAACTTCAGCTATTCTATGATAATATTCATATTCAAGCCTATTTCTTTATCCTGATCCCAACCGATTTTCCAAATGATGGAGCAAAGAAACTGTTTCTTTAAACTCAGAATTAAACACAGCTGAAGGAATCTCAAAACCTCAGTTATAAGTAATTATGAAATACCAGTTACAGATGATTTCAAAATATAGACTACAGATCATTTAAACCTTTCTAGCAGATTTTTAAGCATGTGTGCTTCTTTTTTATTTTTTTCTTTGTAATTGCGAGAGGAGAAACTTCGTTTATGTTCCTAAAACTTGTGAATGGTGAATGCTTTTCTTTGCCTCTGAATCATGTCTGCACTTGATTGTCCTCTGGTAGGATTTGTTTACTGTGAGGTTTTAGCTATTAAATTCAAAAAGATATCAAATTGCCTGAAGATGAAATCTTCATATGCATTTTTTTACATAACAGAGATTAGTAAGTGTAAAGGAAAGAAACCAATAGCACAAGAAATTGTTTGTGCAGGGGTTTTTTTGAGATTTGCTACTATGTAAGTCTTCTTATAACAAACAGTTAGACAACCTGCTGTTATTGATCCCACAAACATCCTGTTTACTATTAGTGGATTGCACACAAATGTATCAGAGTTGAAGGACTGTAGGAACAATGACCTGCAGTCTAACAAGAAATGTGTCATATTGCTTCTCTCTCCTAGAGGCAATAGTTGAAAATTATCTGAGCAGAGTATGGGAAATTAAACTTTAAGATGATTAGGGAGATACTTTCACTCCAAACATTCTTGTGAATATGTTCACTGAGCTTCTGGAAGATTTCCATGGCACTCCTTCAAGGAAATACAGTCACTGGCACAGACAGTCTTCTACAAACAAAGGAGCAAAAATTCACTGATTCACAATTGGAGATATAATGTGGATTAGAGGTGGATATTGTCTACCTCTACCTCAACAAGGCTTTCAACACTGCCTCTCACAACATCCTCGTAGGCAAACTGAGGAACCATGGATGAGTAGACAATGAGGAGGATTGAGAACTGGACGAACAGCAGATCCCACAGGAGTCTGGTTGGAGGCCTGTCACTAGTGGTCTGTCCCAAGGTTCAGTACTGTTTAATTACTCATCAATGACTTGGGTGAAGGGGTAGAAGCCTCCTCAGCAAGTTCTCTGATAAAGCTGGCAGGAGTGGCCAGTACCTGATGCAGACAAAGTTCCTCCTGGTATGAGGAACAACTTATTTACTGTGTGGCTGACCACACACTGAAACAGATTAGAGAGGTTGTGGAGTCTCCCTCACTGAAAAAATTCAAGAGCCATTTGGATGCAGTTCTGTTCCCACTCTAGGAAGACGCTACTTGAGCAGGCAGGTTGGACCAGATGGCCCACTGTGGTCCTCTCAGCCTTATCCACTCTGACCTTCATCAAAGTCTACCCGTGTCTCAGTAAGATGTTGCAAGTGAAAATCCATCTTAGGCTGCATGCTAATTTGTTCCAGAGATATGGACATTTAGCAGCATTTCTGTTGCTAACTGAGATCTCATACATTAAGTAAAGAACTAGATGACATAGTAGAGCCTAAAATTTCTAGGGAAAATGCTAAAAATACATGGATGATCAATTTATTTCCCCAAATGAAAGACTAAAATAAGTAATAGAATCAGATAATCTTTAAGGTTGGAGAAGACCTCTAGGACCATCAAGTCCAACCACTAAACAAGCATTTCTGTGTCCATTAGGAAACCATGACCCTAAATGTCATATCTACATGATCCTTCCCTGGGCAGCCTGTTCCCGTACTCGACCATCCTTTTGGTTGAGAAACGTTTTCCTAACACCCAACTTGAATCTCCCCTGACACAACCTAAAGACATTTCCTCATGTTCTGTCACTGGTTGCCTGGGAGAAGAGGCTGACTCCCAGCTGGCTACAACCTCCTTTCACTGTAGACAGCAATAAGGTCCCCCCTGAGCCTCCTTTTCTTCAGGGTAAACAACCCCAGTACCTGTTCCTCATCAAACTTTTGCTTCAGACCTTTCCCATCTTT
>VXBB01015061.1:271370-283854 GCA_013399915.1 Illadopsis cleaveri
GGCCCTCAATGTATTTCTTGCAGTGAGGGACCCAGAACTGGGCACAGGATTTGAGGTGTGGCCTCGCCGCTGCCAAGTACAGGGGAACAATCCCGGCCCTGGTCCTGCTGGTCATTGATGATCCGGGCCAGGATGTCATTGGCCTTCTTGGCCACGTGGGCTCATGCTGGCTTATGTTCAGCTACTGTTGACCAGCACTCCCAGGTCCTTTTCCAGCAGGAATCTTCCCAACCACTTTGTCCCAGACCAGTTGTTGTGAGGTTGTTGTGACCTAAGTGCAGGACTTGGCATTTGACATTGCAGAACCTCATAGAGCTGGCTGCAGATCATCAGTCCAGCTTGTCCAGATTCCTCTGCAGAGTCTCCCTGTCCTCCAGCAGATCAACACTCCAGCCCCACTTGGTCCTGTCTGTGAACTGACTGAAGGTGCACTTGACCCCACCATCCATAAAACTTTAGTTCAACACTATTTCCAGCTGCAGGAGGACCAAAGTAATTAGATATTTCACTTTGGAATAGACCTTCTAAAATGTTTATTTTTCCTTGTTACAATTACATGATCTATTTTTTTTACTAAAAGAAAACCTGGGGAAAAATACTAACTTTTAGATATGTTGAAACCCACAGAATTTAAAACAGTGTTGAATTTGACTTATCAACTCAGTGTTGAGTTTTATCTTGCTAGGAAAATTTAATTAACAGCTGCTAGACAGATTTCACCTGGATATCTGTTTGTCTATATCTCTTCAATATCAAGATCAATCAGGGTTTAATTCAAAAAAGCTTGACACAACCATTACTGTTCTATAAGGTAGTGTAGAAGGAAAATTAGTTCATAATGTTCATACATTTTAGAATATTGAAGGGAGGTCCAGACTGTGGTCTGAGGAGATTTAGTCCTAGAAAATATACTACAATGACAATGAAAATGGGTTTACAATTAAATTATCCTATAATGGAAGAAGAAACATCCTTTTTTGTCCTGGAGTGAGAAAATATCACCCCTTAGGTGTCAGGTAACAGACTTAAGTGCATGAAAAATACAAATGGCTCATAAAGAAAAAGTACATCAGGTGAATCTAGCCTGGAATAGAGTACCCTGTATACAGAGCAGCAGCAGTAAGGCTTGCCATGGTATCTTCTACAACATTCTCAAGGGCGAGCTGAGGCAAAATGACCTAGATTAAATTCCTGTCACACAGAAAACTCATTGTGAACCACAGTCAGAGTGTAATTACCAGGAAGTTACACTGGTGCTTGCACTTGACAGATTTATCAAGTGCAGTTCCTTCAGGAGTCTGTCCATGACCAAGTACTAACCATACTTCTGCCCTACCATCCTTGTTGTTAATATGTATAGAGATTGAATTTTCAGCTGATAAAAATGGAAGAAACTGGGTCTTAAATTCCATGTGACCCTGATAAACTGAAAAAGTAGTCCAACAACATAGAAAAAAAATCAAAAAAATATTTCACTCTTATAAGAGTGATTGACTTTACAAGTACTCAGTGGGAAAAACTGCTTAGGAAACAGTTCTTCAGTGCTGCAGAAATCCGAAAGAACCACAAGTCACACAAAAGTCAACAACATAATCTGCAGGGCACATGAAGTAATCTTTCTGCTCTCTGTAGCTTATTAAAGTTCTCAGCAGGAGTTGTGTGTACAGTTTTAGGCACCACAATGAGCCACTCAAAGTCCATAAGAAAGCAACAAAGGTAATAACTGGAGGACAGTAGAATGCATCTCAAGAGGAAAAGGTGAAGAGACTGAGATTTTTGATGCAAAGAAGAAAAAGCAAAAAAATCCCACAGGAGTAGTTTTTAAATATGTGAATGGTAATCCTTCCTTTGCAAAGAAGAAGGAAACAAATTTTTCAAGTCCATTGGCACTCAGAAAATTGTAAAGATCCAAAACCTGCAAAAAAGGAAAATTTTAATCTGACAATAAGAAAGGTTTGTTAATAGGTAAGATGGTAAAACATTTGAAAAAATGACCTAAGAAACCTGTGAAATTGAGGGCTTCTGAAAAACATGTTACACAAATTTCAGTCAAATAGTCCATATAATGATTATTTGGGCTGATGAGTAAATAAAAGAAAGTCTCATGGTGCTTTCCTGCCATATTTTTTATGATTCTGAGAAGAAAAACACCTATTTCTCTTATCTGTCATTTGCCTCCGAGGGCAAACACTTCACTCATAGAATACACTCAGTGCACTGCAGGTTCTGCCTCAGTACTTTTGCTGTGAGCTACACCTGTGCTATAGTCTCAGAAAACCAAAACAAGATTGTTGATTATACAGGTCCCTTAATTTGTACATCATGGAGGCCTTGACAAAGGAAACGTCATTGTTTTCATAAGCAGGATCTGAAAATTATGAAAGTTTCGCAAAGTCAGTCACAGAGACAGTGACAGAAAGATGAAGGGACATTACATCTCTCAGGTTCTTACCCTCTGGGTAGTATAATAGACTGGTTCATTCACAGACTCATCCATTTAATTCATGACATATAGCTTTTAATTCTATAATTGGACGTTTTTTATCCATCATCTCACCTTTTCACTGTATCACAAACATACAAAGAAGACCTTCAGTCTCATAAGCATACAAAGAAGAGTAATGTTAAGTGAAATTTGGCCTTGCTTCTAGTGGGGAAAGGTGGACCAGAGCACAAAGAGTTCTCACCTGGCAACTGAAAATATGCAATATGTCTATGGTTCTCTAATGACACAAGAAAACTACATACAGACTCTTGAGTAATAGTATCTTGAATGTACCTCACAAAGGTGAAGCCGGTTTAGAATGAAGTGGAGGTACTCTGACCCGTGATGGCAGTCACATACACATCACTACAAGAAGAGCAGGAGAAGATGTGCCAAAAAAGAAGGATGAACTCCAGTACAAACACATTCTCATCTTTCCTTCTGGAACCAGGACTAGATGGATCATCCTGCCTGCAGAGAGAAAAGACCACATCATGCCTATCTGTAAAGAGGAACCATCCAGACTAAACAGAGGTACTTGTTTGTAGAATAAACCAGTCTTGGTTATCAAACTGTCAGATTCTGTCTCACTTTCTCTCACCACTTGATACTCTGGTTCTACTTTTAATATCTTTCTATCACATCAAACACAAGGTTCTGGTTGGGATCCAGAGCTGCTAGACCTGGCCAGATAAGATTTCATACAGACTCCTGCTGAGCCAGGACCTGAATCACAGTCTTGGTGACAAACTGGTAACACTGAGGCAAGTTTTTCTAGATAGATTCTTTTTCCCTGAACCCTTCTTCTCTCTTTGCCTTCTTTCAATACTTTTTTTTTTTTCTTCTGGATTTCAGCTGGGTTATGTACATACAAAAATTACTTACTGAAGTACAAAATAGGTGAACATCTTCTCTTAGCATAGAGAAAACTGAGCAAGAAAAAAATAATAATTATACTAATAATTATAATATTGAACTAAAAATAACAGCAACAAAAGCTGCAAGAGAATAGTTGTCATTTTTTCTTCCCCTCAAAAACTTTCCCCAGCTACTTTGTGTGTTTCTGAAGTGTTCCTCGTATTCCACTTGCCTTGAAAGAGCATTGTGAGGGAGGCCTGAATAATCTTATTACAAAGATGGTCACTTGGTGTTGGGTATGTTTCACACAAATAAAAATTCTATAGATTACAAAGGATTAATTTTCTTTTTTTAACTTTTCAGTATTGACAAACAAGCAGTATTTACAATAAGTAAAATATAGGCAGTCCATCAGCACGCACCTTCTGCTGTCTTTACAATCATACAAAATCTCTTGTCTCAGACCATGACTGCTTAAAATCCACCCTGCCAATTTTTTAGCTGTGGTCAATTAAACACTGCTCTGCCACGGGAGGGATACCATTTCTCACAGATGCTCAGCTGACTGCGAAACAAAAGCAGACTGTCACAGACTTGTGGGTGTTTGACAACCTGCTCTGCACAGCTGCGCGCCGAGAATGCAGGACTGAGCACAGTTCAGTCCAGCTCCTGTGATGCATAATTACTTTTATTCTGTTATAATAAAGATGTCATCCTCTCTGTAATTAAACCTGTGAATCATTAAATAGTCACTGCTTTACTATTTACAGAAGCAGTGAGTCTAATTTCTCATGGTACTATTCTCTGGAAGTATTTTTATGATTTGACATATTTTAATTATCTCCAAAATACTTTTTGTCCTTTATCAACTCTAACTAGAGAAGTTCTTACATGTAGTAGAGTAGCAACTGCCTGGGACTTCAAGGGATCAGATTTTATCTGTTCTGTATATTCTCAGCATATCAAAGATACCCATTTTATTTTTTACAGGCTATCAAAAATGACCTTTACTCAGGAAAAGCATATTTTATCCTTCCGTTGTAGATAGTTCTTCCCACCAGATTCACCAAAGATTCAAAGCCCTGTTTCTTTCATTTCTGAAAGACATCTGGAAGGTTACTGAAGCCTTTAACTAAGTCCATCCACCTACAGAAAAAGCAAATCAAATCTGCAGCTTCAAAACCATCTGATTGCAACATCAGCTCCCTGTTGTCACCCTAAATCAATGCCTGAAAATGGCCAAGGATGGTCAAAGAGTCCTTCTGGCTAGGACCTGGAAGAAAGCTGATGGTGCAAGCATGTACAGGGCACCTAACTGGGCTTGTACTTGCACGTCTGAGCAAAGCTTAGGTAATACATAAGCATATTAAACATAATGTTTAATTAAATTAAACATTAATTAAATATAATGTTTAGATCAGACAGAGATGTGGCAACCATCCCCTGCTGTCTCCATCTCTCCCTCTTAAAAGAGTTTTTGTGCTTAATCACTGCCTGTAGATTCTCTTGGTCACAGAAACTGAGGTTGATTTGGAGTGACAGCAAATCCAAGGAGATGAAAGAAGTATCCCAGTAACATTACATCTCCATTTATCCCTGCATTTACCCGTGCCCCTGTATGCAAATATTTTGCTCTCTCTGGAATTGCAGTCTATCAGCTTGTAGGAATGCTTTTAGCTTCCTTACAGTAGGAAACCACTGTGGGGTTCCCAGCATGGGCACTGCTGCAAGATGCAGGAGATGGTCTGGAGTGCTACAGACCCTGCTCTTGGGCAGCTGAGTGCCCCCTCCTATGTATTTGTGGGCAAACAGAACTGAGGGACTGCTTTAACCACTGTCCCAGGTCATTGTGGTCCCTACAATACAAAATCAGGGTGCTTAAATGCAGGGTACTGTAATCAGAAAAGAGTGGCTTTCACTCAAACATCAGATACTTTGTTAAATACTTAGGCCACTTCTACTGGTAAGTGTCCCCATTTCCGTTGCTAATAATAGAAAGAGATATTAAAACCGGAGTTCTAAAACAAAACACGTAAGGCAGTGACTGCACATCTGAGAAATGTTGTTTCTCTATCATGAGGCAGCACGCAAGGCAAGGGAAGTCAGTGCTACCCAGCCTGATACAGTAACACAATTCAGGGTGCAATGAGCAGATCTGCCCAAAAATACTGATGCAGTGCCGCATCCTACAGCCAAGAGATGCCCACATCATCCATTCCCAAGGGTTCCCTTCACTAAGGGCCACTGAGAAGACTCTGGCTACTGGCAGAGTAGCCCAGCATGTCGCCATCCTCGACTTGTTGCTATTTCAAGAGCTAAAGCCCTTTGACAGGAACACCACGAAGACTACGAATGTTACATTCCCAAGTACCTAGGCCAAACACAGAGAAACAGGAAGAAATTTCAAAAAAGTGCCTTGATCTTCTCTCTGCCCCGTCCTCACCAGTAAAGCAAACACAAACAAAAAAAAAAAAAAGAAAAAAACACCAATATAATCCTAAAATCCTCTCTTCTGCTGACCCATTTTGTGAAGACAAATTCTGACCATTGAGGACTACATTCCAGAGCATTCAGACATGGAGTTTTTGCATTGTTTTAAATGCAAGGAAGAGCAGCATCTGTGGTGCAGTTTAAACCATACATCAAGATATATTAGGCCAGAACCTCCCTTCCTCCTGCTCCATCAACTGTTCTAAATGTTTCTAAATAGTACACATGGGCTGCTCTGTCTCTGAAGTAGACAGAGCACAATTTGGCAGGTGGCAAACTGGCTTGCTGATGTTGCATTGAGTTTCCCTGACTCTTGGGGCCTAGTTGCAAACAGTGAAAAACAGTGGTTTAATTTAGTGGAACATGTGTTTGCAGTTGCTATTTCTTTATCACCAAGGAATAACTCAGTAA
Organism: Illadopsis cleaveri; assembly: GCA_013399915.1. Classification (NCBI taxonomy): domain Eukaryota; kingdom Metazoa; phylum Chordata; class Aves; order Passeriformes; family Timaliidae; genus Illadopsis; species Illadopsis cleaveri. Next base: position 277,615 of record VXBB01015061.1, read on the forward strand.
AATTAAACCAAGGTTTTTCACCCTTTTAGACTCTGGAAATTACATTTAGGCATTTATTTAAGTGTTTTGGTGCACCTACAAATTTCACTCTAGTTACGATACGAACATATGGAGCCCTGGATACTTCAGTTTGGATGTTTCCACCCTTCTCACTGCAGCTATTTGTGCACATGGTTAACAGAACTGAGTTAAGAGTTCTCAGAAGAGCTGAATTAAGCACCTAAGTAAATGCAAGCCAGACTCTGTTAGAATTAGGAGAGAAGGGGTTTTGACAAGAATGTAAAAATATACCAATCTAATTTAAATTGACAGTGCCCCTTCCCACTCTTCTCTCCACTGCAGTGTGGTCCAGTTCTCACCTACCTTGTCACGCAAAACATTTGGAGTTCCTTTTGGCCCAAGACTCTTTCCATTTTTGCAGAAAATACTGTTCATTAATGTAAAAGGGTTTTGTAAATAAGGCCAGAAGGAAAAAAAAAATCCTTTTCTTAAATATCAGGCATAGGGATCCAGACTAGAGTTAGTGAAATTTGAACCTTTTCATCCCTTTCCAAAGGGAATAAATACTGGACAGCTTTGCTAGCTGCTCCTGCCAGCCAGACAATGACAGAGTAAGGACATTAAAGCTAACAGAAATGAAATGCACAGCAATGTATTTCATAGATCTAGGGAAGAAACCATGTGCTGCTAGGAAAATGGGATTATAATTAATGTTTCCAGCTTCTCAAAATTTCATTTTACACCTTGGGATTAATCTGGTTTATAAAATTTTCCAAATTCATGATTTCCCTAGAATTTTAATTTTTGTTATCTCCTACAGCTTTTGTTTCAGTTATTTTTTTAAGGAGAAAATATTTATATTTAGAATTTAAAATGGTACATAAATCTTTTAAATGTAGTTAATGACTGCAACGAGACATTTTGTTCAGTCACATTAATTAAACTTGGAGCTCATTACATCTGTTTCTGACAGAAGTGGTATCTGGAATCTACACAGGTTTTTTTGAGATTACCATGAAGAAGAAAGATTGTCCAAAACCTGCAGTATTACCCTGCATTTTAGATGACACAGATTCAGATCCTCAAAGCACACAGTATTCAGACAGGTTGACACAAAGGTATTCCAACCTTCCCCCAACAGGGAACTTATTGTGAAAATTGAGACAAAAAATAGTTAGACTGCATCTAGCAAAACTGACCTTTTTAATTGACACTGACAAGCCATTCTGCAGTTTTTCAGACAGGCTACAAGAAGACTTCTTCAAATGAGCATTTACACAGATCAGGAGCCTTCACTAATCTTCCGGTGAACATTATTCCAGCAATTTCATAGGGTGGGATCTCATTTAACTGCCTCACTTATTTGTTTCACAAGCATCCTGTCATGTTATGTGCTGGTTTTAAGAAAAAAAGAAAAAAAAGTATTTTTTTACATGATTCACCTTATCATTATTTAACAACTATTTTGCATGAGATCAGGAGGGCACTTCCTCTCAACTCTTAGAATCACAGAATCATATAATGGTTTGGGTTGGAAGGGACCTTAAAATCATCTAGTTCCGACCCCCCTGATATGAGCATTGACATATTCCACTAGAGCAGGTTGCTCAAAGACCCATCCAACCTGGCCTTGAGGACTTCCAGGGATGAGGTATCCACAGTGTCTCTGGGAAATGTGCACCAATATCTCACCACCCTCATGGTGAAGAATTTCTTTCATAGATCTAATCTGAACATACTTCTTCTAGTTTAAAGGTCATTCCGCCATATGCTATCACTACATGCCCTTGTCAAAAGTCCCTCCAGCTCTCTTGTATTCCCTCTAGGCACTGGAAGACACTAGTTCTCTTCTCTAGGAAGAACAGCCCCAACTCTCTCAGCCTGTCTTAACAGAAGTGCTCCAGCCCTCTGAACATCTTCCTGGTCTCCTCTGGACTTGCTCCAACAGGTCCATGTCCTTCTTACACTGGGGGCCCCAGAGCTGGATGCAGCATTCCAGGTGGGGTCTCACCAGCACAGAGGAGAAGGGGCAGAATCCCCTCCCTTGCCCCGCTGCCCACCCTGCTTATGATGCAGCCCAGGACATGGTTGGCTTTATGAGCTGCATTTGCACTTCGCCAGGACATGCTGAGCTTCTCATGAGCCAACAGCCCAAAGTCCTTCTCCCCAGGGCTGCTCTCAATACCTTCTCTCCACTCAGCCTGCATGTTGGCTTGGGATTGTCCCAAGCCACATTCAGGACCTCATACTTGGCCTTCTGTTGAACCATTGAACTTCATAAGTTTTGTACAGGCCTACCTCTCAAGCCTGTCCAGGTCCCTCTTGATGGCATCCCTTCCCTACAGTGTGTCAACTGCACCACACAGCTTGGTGCTGTTGGCAAAGCTGCTGAGGGTGCCCTCAATCCACTGTTCCCGTCAATGACAAAGACGTTAAAGAGCAGCAGTCCCAATAATAATTCCCAAGGAATTCCACTTGTCACTGATATCCACTTGGACATCAAGACAGTAAACACAGCTCCCTGAGTGTGATTTCTCCTCAGAGAAAGCAGTGTGTTTCTTGCTATTCCATGTCAGGAAAGCGTTCTTCAATTCAAAACAAAATGACACATTGTGTCAGTCTTCCAGATCCACAACCATAATGAGCAAGGGTCACTACCATCAATGCATTTGCACTCTTAAAAAGGCACCAAATAAGCCAGCCCACAGTGAATGAACAAGCATAAGGTAAACAGAGGGAGGTGCACTGATGAGTAAGAGAGAATTAAGAGCAAAGAATGGGGAAAAAACCCTGAGATAACAACTTGCAGCAAAGAGAAATGGCATATATATTCTGTAAGACAAACTGTATCAATAATGGTCAGTAAAAGACCCTCAAGTCACTTTGAGAGTCATGTCTCTTTTATCCTTAACTAAGAAATAACTCCTCTTAGTGTCTCTTCTATTTTCAATGTGTTCAAGAGTCCTTTTGAAACCTGCCTTGGAAGGCAGCCAACAAGTCTCTGCCAGTGTGCAGAGGATCTGCAGCTGAATACCAATTGATTTCACTGTGTAATACACTGAGGTTTGATCTATGCACCCAATGCAGAAGAGGAGACTGAACTCTGAGTAACTTGCTTTGATATAGTGAACATCATGAAGTAGAAGACTGGGACTAGTTGATATGAATTATCTTTGCCATCCAAATGGCACCACACAGACATCCTGACAGAGCTCTGGTGCTCTGCTGTTCTCCTGATAGTTATAGTGAAGCTCAAACCAGCGAAAAATTTTGTCTTTCACAATCAGAGGGCTGAAATACATAGCAGATTGTAGAAAAGATCCTATAAAACAGTGGACTGTAGATAAGGGACAGAGTAGAAAATCCTTCAGCTACCTTTGCCTCTTCAGTTTATCATGGAAATTTTTTTTGCATGAATAGCAAGCTCACCTTCTAATAGCACAGTCATCTAAGATATAAATGTGCCATGCTGAGATCACTGGGCATCTTCTCCTTTTGTAAGATCAAGACTTTCTGAAAGACTTCTGCCGGTTCATACAGAGCCAGGTATCACTCAGCCATTTTCAACCACAGAGCAAGGGGAAACACAACAGAGCATTGTTTTTCCACTGTATGTTCAATCTACATATGAGCTACACAATGTCTTGCAGCCAGGGGTTGTCAATGAATAAAAATCCAAATGAGAAAGAGACATAAGGAAGCAGAAATTCACTCTTGGGTCAACAGGCCCAGTCTAAGGTCACAGATCTTTTTTCACCTCAGTTTATATATATAAACATAATATTTATCCAGCTCAGAAGGGTACTGGAGTGAGGAGCACAGAGAAGGGTGCAGCTGGAGCAAGGTGCACATAGGCAAGCCCTGTTATTTTGAGGAAGTCTTAAACAGGAGTTTGACCACTCACTGATCATCATAAGTCTTTGCCAGGGACTTTATAGTCTCTCAGATTTTGTTGAATGTTCTGCTAGTATTTCCTCCAAAATCAATAACATACAACTTTCAGTTATGGAATTAATTGAGCCACATTCTCCTATTTGCAATTATTTATGAGTCAACAATATCTGTTCATGCTGGAATGTACTCAAATAATAATTATCATTCTTGATTAGTTTAAAATCTGACATGCAACTCTAAATGAAAACCATCATCCATTTTGTCCGTAATAAATATGAGATGTAGTAAAGAAAAGAAGTTTGCAGAAATGCACACAGATAATTTCCAACTTCAACCTCAAATATCTTTCATTCTGGCAGGAGAAAAAGACAAAAAACAAAACAAAACANTGCCAGACACAAGTACCCAAGGAAAAGTAAAGAGCATTGTATCCTATTGTAGGTCACTTACAGAGACTCATAAAGTAAGACTCATATTTCTCATATTTATGCAACCCCAGGAGTTTCCCTGCTCTTCATCATTCCAATATGTTGGAATGTTAGGCCATTTTATAGAAAGTCACTGGCTGACCTGTGCTTTATTTAGGGTTTATTAGCAAACAGGATTTCTTCTTTTTGAGGTTGCCTGAGGAAATTCTTAAGTCACACAGGGATTTCCCTGTGGCTCATCTCAGTTTGCATGCTACAGATCTGCTTGGAAGAATTCCAGGCAATACAGTCCTGGAGAAAAGAATGGTGGAGACCAGATTCATATTGATGCCTTCTCCAGGCTCAAGAGTGGTCCAACCCAACATGCAAAAACCTCGTCAAAAATGTAATAGGAGGCCAGCCTGCATGAACAAAGAGCTTCTGACTTAAACATAGAAAAGAAGCATACAAACAGCGTCAGATCAACCAGGAGGAATATACAGGTAAGGATTGAGAAAAGCCAAAGCCTACCTGGAGTTGAATCTGGGAAGGGACAAGAACAGTAAGAAAAGTTTCTGCAGCTCTATCAACAGCAGAAGAAAGATTTGTGAAAAATCTGTAGAAAATGTGTGCTTCAGTATTTATTGGTAAAAGTGGACTTTGGGAATCTCAGACCCTGAGACAAGATTAAAAAGTCTACATAAGGTAAGACCTTCGATGGAGGGGAAAGAGGTCAGGTAACACTTAACCTGGACATATATAAGTCCATGGGAACTAATGGTAGCTGAGAAGCTCTTTGATGACATTGTGAGACTACCCTTGCCGTGGTATTCTGGGCAACTGGGGGAATTTCCTAAGGACTGAGAGAAAGCAAATGTCACTCCTATCTTCAAGAACAGCAAGAAGGAGGATCCAGAGAATTACAGACAGTCTGCCTCGACTTGATCCTTGGGAAGGTGATGGAGCATTTCCAAATTTGTTAAGCACAAGTAGGTGGCTGCGAGTTCTCTGCATGAATTTATGAAGGGAAAATCATGCCTGATCAAAAAGAGCCTTCCTTAAGAAGGCGAGTATCTCAGTGGATAAGAGAAGAGCAGTGTATATTCTTCATTTTGATTCTAGCCAAACAAATTCTCCCATAATTTAGCCACAAACAGATGAAGAACAGACTAGACAAATGAACAGCAAGGTGGGCAGAAAACTGTTATGAAGTGCCAGGCTGAAAAGGTTATGGTCATCAAGACAGTGTCCGCTGGAGGCCACACATTATTGGCGCACCATGGGGCCAGTACTGGAGCCAAAACTGCTCACCATCTTCATGAATGACCCATAAAATGGGGCAGACTGCATCCTCAGCAGGTTTTTAGGGAATTCAAAAATGGAAGGAGCATTTGATGCACTGGAAAGCTGTGCTCACATACAGAGAGACCTCAACAAGCTGGAGAAATGAGCTAACCCGTAAGAGTTTGAAATGCAGCTTTGCAGAGGCAAGATATTGAATATGAACCAGAATTGGGAAGTTGTGGCAAAGATGATCAATAGCATAATGTGATGCTTTAGGTAGAGCATTGCCAGAAGGTGAAGGGAGGGGATCTTCCCATGCTGCTCAGCACTGGTGAGACATCTGGAGGGCTGGATCCAGTGCTGGGGTCCTCAAACCCAAGAAAGTCTTACCAGATCAAGTCTAGTAAAAGTCATCCAGGAACTGGAGCATCTGCCATGAAAGGAGAGGTCGAGAGAGCTATGACTGTTCAGCCTGTAAAACAGAAGGCTCTGGGACATATTTTCAGTGTCCATAAGTACCTGATGGAGTGGAACAATGAAGATGCAATCAACTTCTTCTCAATGATGACCAGTTACAGGACAAGGGGCAATAGGTACAAATTAAAAATAAAGAAAATTCAATCTAAGCCTAAAAAAAACCAACTTTTTTTTTTTT
>VXBB01015061.1:283867-300854 GCA_013399915.1 Illadopsis cleaveri
TTTTTTGGTTTTTTTTGGTTTTTTTTGTTTTTTTTTTTTTTTTTTTTTTTTGAGGACAGTAAAGCACTAGTGCATGTTGCCCAGACAGTCTGTGTTTGAACACTTTGGAGATACTCAGATCCTAACTGTACATGACTAACTGTCCAACCTGTTCTGGTTGACCTTACTTTGAGGAGAGGGTAGGACTAGATTATCTGCAGAAGTCTCTTCCTACATTAGCAATTTTGTAACTCAGCAATTCTATATGAAATCATATTCACACCACCAGTTTTTAAAGGCATTACTTACATTTGAAGGCTGTACTTAACTCAAGGCCAGGCAGTTTTCACAAATACGTGTACAATACAAAACCTGCTGTCCCCTTGGAAAAATCAGGCTCATGTTTCCCCAGACAGAGGAGGGAACTGAACCCAGCTTTTCCATATCCTATGTGGTTTCCTAACAGATGGGCCAGAAGGTTAGTGACAATGCAGGAAATGGAACATAACAGAGTTTATTCCCAAGCCTATTTCTTTGTGTCCTTCTAAGTGGAAAGAGCTGGACTCTGGAGGGTGATGGAGAACAATGGAAAACAAGCTGTTGCTCTGCATTGCCCTCTGAAAAAAAAGTGTATTTTTAAGAATAGTTCTGCTCTGTCCCCAGCAGTACATGAGGTACTCTAATGAGGTTTTCCAAGAGCTACAGTTTATGCCAAGCTTCATGTCCTACATTTGCATATCCTGGCATTTACAATGCATTGAAAATTAAGAAATAAAAAAGTACTGCCCTTTGCAAGCCTTAAATCTGGCTGTACAATAACAGCTTTCAGCCTGCAGGCTCACAGCATCTTCATGGATAGAAATAGCCAAAGTAGCACCCTGATCGTTTAGAGAAGAGGCAAATCTGATGGGCTGCAAGAAAGAATCAGCTTGATGGGCTTTTGGGTGCTGTTGAGCTGACTCTGCAGCAGAGGGACTAAGGAGGGTGAAGTAAGTAAAAGAGGGAGGAAAGTCTGCAGCACAGGGTTGCAACCATTTTGGTGACTATGCAAAAAAATGTTGGTAGAGATTTCTATAACCTTTTTCTCTTCTCTGGTCATAGAAGATAGAGGAAGGGCAAAAGGAAACAAATTCTTTAGTTATAAATAAAAACAGAAAGGTAGCATGAAGATTACATTACTCCAATGTAAAATTAAATTATCTACCCTGCTCTTACTGAATGGGGTGTTCTAATATAGAGACCTGATTCAGATTTTAAAAGCAGCATGTATCAAATAAAGGAAAATAACAGTCAATGATTTTACAAGGTCATTATAGAAAGACTTGGAAATACGATTGAGCTCCAAATGAAAACAAAGAAGTAATTTAGAAGATTGCTTTGTTTCTTGTTATTCTTTTAAATGCATGCCTTTGAAAAACCTCATCATGCACTGGCAGTGTTATAAAGGTGATAAGCAGGTCAGATGGATTCAGGTTACCCTGAGGCTTCTGCTGGATTTCACAGGTGCCTATGAGAAATTCCTTCACTTTCCACAGACCTAGTAACACTTTACCTAAGCTTCATGTGCATTTTTGAGCACTGCTTTTCCAAAAGAATTTGGATGAGATTAAGAGATTTTAAAGGAGCTCAGCGAGAATGATCAGTTGGATTGGTCAGTTGTCCTCAAATATAAGAGAATGAACTACAAATCAGATGAATTGTTGAATTATAGAATGAATCAAAGAATGCTTTGAGTCAGAAGGGGCCTTAAAGATCATCTAGTTATAGCCCTCTATGCCATGGGCAGGAGCACATCCCATTAGACCAGGTTGCTCAGAACCCTATCCAACCCAGCCTTGAACACTGCCAGGGATGGGGCAGACTCAATTACTCTAAGCAACCTACACCACTATTCTCACAGTAAAAAATATTTTCCTAATATCTATTCTAAATCTACCTTCTTTCAGTTTAAACCTTTATTAGATGATCTAAGTCTTCTTCCTGTCCTCTATGGATATAACAAAACAATTTTTTCCTCTTCCCCTGAAGGCATTTTCACATGCTACAAAATTTAAAAGTAGCATTTAATTCACACTCCCGAAAGAAAGCTTCAAAATGTAATTCTGTAAACCAGATCTTAATTTCCTTGTAAGATCTTATTCTACATATTATCTGTATATGAACCCTGAAAGTAGTCTGATGTTCACCATTACTAAACCAAGCAGCTGATACCAACAAGAGTCAGCTCAATGCCAACAAATCCAGTGAACTCAGATAATATACACATATTTATTATACACACTATTATTATTATTAGGAATTATCTTTCAATTTTAAAATATGGTTAAAAAGTTATTCAGATTGTTTTATCCAGTTCTCTGGCAGCCTATTTTGATCTTTTCCACCTCATCTTAATGCACCAAGATTTATATGACTACAGGGAGATTTAAGCTGTTACCAGACCCACAAGACAAATGTTCATTAAGCTGTGGAAGCTTTAAGGCATGGCTATCTTCCATGGACAAAAACACAACAGGATGATGAATTATCCTGGTCAGTGGTTTGTGTTTATTTTCCCAATAAATGCACTTTAAATTGCTGGTAGGAGAAGGTTTTGCTGAAACAGATGGGTGACAATAACACAACAGAGTACAACTGTCACTGGTGGAAATTTTTGTCTTTATCTTTGTGCTCTATTCTCCTATACATAGAATAAAGGGTAATAGAACCCTCTATTCTATGTATAGGGCTTTTTTCCTCTTCAAGTAGCTGGCAGTTTTAACTCAAAATCATGTTGTATTAAATAAATATTTCAAAAAGTTGCAGAGAAGTAACCTTAAGAAACTGTTACAATAGTTTTGGCTTTCCCTTCAGTGCATTAAAAATTTGCCAAGGCATCATTTTCCTTACCTAGGATTTAAATTAACTTTACACCACAAAGTGCAAAGGGTCTGCATTTTCAGGGAAAAAACCCCATTTTTTTGTTCACTTTTTCCAACCAGATAATTAGATGGGGGTTTTTTATTAATTCCCCTTCACCTTCTTACGACCCCTTCATTGCCTATGTTGGACACAATTCATTCTCATTTCTCAGCCAGACCCTGGCCTGATGCCTCAGGTGCAGCCCCTCGGGCAGCTCGCTGGCACCCTCAAAGAGCCTGCCAACATTCCACACAGGTTCACACTAAGACAATGTGGAGCAACTTCTGTCCCATTAAAAAGCCTGCTGTAAATAATAATGATGCAATTATTGTAACACAAAATCCCATAATTATCAAATTGCATGGTGTGTCTACTGAAGAATACCTGAAAACTTAAAAAATTTTCTTCTCACCAGAAACACTCTCTATGACCTGCTACCAGCTGGGTGTTTTTAGCAAACTGTTTTTAAGTCCTTTTACGTTTCTCTTGCCTGGGTTATTTGAACTATACTCCCATTATAGGAAAGGTTGTCTCCTGTTGTGCTATTGTTCAGTGGTTAGTGAAACAGCCACCTCTGTGTGCCACCAGGTTAAGCTTGGTATTCAGCTGCTCCTTGTCAAGGCACAGCCTACATGTTGAACTGCTACAGCACTGAAACAGGGTCTTTGGTACCACAGGCACTCATAAAAACAAATAGAGGCTGAACTGTCCCCCACAGGGCTTGTGCTTTATGGCTCTGTGCATCATTTTGACTAAACTGTTGACTGGAAAATACCTCTGAGCCTTCAAGATTCCCTTGACAAGCTTTTTAAAATATAAACTAACTAGAGCTCACGATCTTTCCTCACAGTGCAAAGCTCTTGCCTTTAAAATACAGCCTACAAACAATACTAGAAGCTACATTTTTAAGGTGAGATTTGCAATCAGCTGGGAGATGTCAATTTATTTGATCAGAAGAGTTTGCATCCACCAGTTAGTACATTCAGGTACAAGCCTGAGAGAAGGTCATCTTTAGGATCATATTTTAAAAATGCTTGAATTTGACTCAGAATTTTGGACAGCTTTAGTTTTGGTAGAATCCTTGTCCAGGAAAACATCCTGTAGTTTGCTGAGTGAGAGCTAGTCCATGCCATTGCTTGTGCCTGTACTAACCCCTATCCTCCATCTCACACTTTTGTTATTCCTTTAAATTGAAAAGGACACACAGCTTCAATTGCCCAGTGGAGCAAGATCTGGTAAAGATATTACTTCAAAAAGGAAGTGACCCCGAGAAGATCTCTCCATTCTTGAATGGGGGAAGAGGGCCTCAAAGAAACTCCTTACAGAATTTTACTCCTGAGGTAGAATGGGTGTGCTGATAGACAATATTTCAAAAGGAAGTTGGGCTAACAGCAGAGTTGGGCTAACAGCATTCAACAGGTCCTTTCACTAGACTTAGTAGAATTTATCTCAAGATTTCATTAGAAAGAAGAATAAATAGGCCTTCTTCCCTTCATCGTTTCAATATGAGAGTCACAACACTCTCCACTCCAACATATTCTCCATGTGGGTAGAGTTTGTCCTTACACTTGGTCATAATTTTAACTATTTGCAGTCCATTCTTAAATGAGAGAAAAAAAGAAGACTAGTAGTGCTATGCATTTGGACATAAAGTGAAGTTTTATAGTTCCCAGGTAGCTTAAGTCTTATCCAGAACAGAAGGCAATTGCTTATGGCTTTATAGTCCAAAAAGACCTTTAAATAGGACCAAAACAAGAAGACACTTTTATTGTACGTCCTCTGTTGTTTCCTAACAGTAGCGTTTTCAAAAGGATTTATTTTTGTTCAGCAGCTTTGAGAACACTGGAGCCTCACTCACATTTCTTCTGATCTTCAGTCATAGTATAACCTCCAATATTACAGAATGACTTCTATTAAGGCCTCTCTTGCCTTTTAGATCATTATTGCAGAAAAGTAATGTCAGGGTGAATTTTTCCAGATCAAAACCTGTTGCTGCGTCCCTACAGCCACAAAAGAAGGTCTGGATATCATACACCATGATTACAGTGTCAGCCCCAGACTGCAAGGAATCTTGTAGCAAAGTAAAAGGGGTGCTCTTAACCCCTGAAATGCTATGCTGTGGGTGAGAAGCACTCTCCAAACAACTTGGAGGGCTCTCAGTTCCTCCCTTATCTGGGGGGATAGAAAACATGGGCACTGCTTCATATACACAAAAGAAAAAGCTAATCTATTCCATCAAGGACAAGAGAAAATACAAATCAGCAAAATACAGACAGACAAGGAAACAAAGGTAAAATGAGAAACCTTAGGAGGTACTGCCCATTGTTGAGGTGTTTTTCAAACAGCTAAATGAAGAAAGTTCTGCTCACCAACAACCCTTCTGTGTGTAGCTCCCTGGAAGAGGCATGGGAGGGTGGCCAGTGACCACAGACATGGTTACTCACCTGATTCACAGAGCATTTCTCTGTCCTCTACGTATGTTTTTTTAAGGCCCAACTCTCTTTTAATCAGCTGTGCCCCTTGGATATTGGAAGCTATAGTAGGTACATTGATAAAACTTCATGGAGACTTGCCTTCCTTTCCCTTCCCAGTTAAATCCAGTAGCAAACATCTCTTGTATATCCAGGCTGCTAATCCAATCCTTTACCTGGACTGAACAGCTGCATAACAGTGACTTGGGAAGACAAATGTCATAGCTTTGAATGTCTTCCCCTTCCTTTTATTCTTTCTACAGCTCTATATGCTGAGCATGGTGCAATATGGTATGGAGTATCCCTTGGGTCAGTCAGGGTCAGCTGCCCCAGCTGTGTCCCCTCCCAACTCCTTGTGCACCCCCAGACTTCTCACTGGTGGGGTGGGGTGAGGAACAAGAAAAGGCTTTGTCTCCATGTAAGAACTGCTCAGCAGTAATGTAAATATCTCTGTGTTATCAATACTGTTTCCAACACGAATACAAATCATAGCTGCATGCTGCTATGGGAAAAAAAACCAGCAGTATCCTAGCCAAACTAGCACTAACAATTTTCCTTTAGTTTGCCACATGTATATCTTCTCTAGTGCTCAGATAGGCACAGGAACACGGTGAAATGCACACATAGTTCCTAACAGCTAAGTAAACTTAAAGAAAAGCCAGAAGAATATAAGACCTTAAGAGCCACAAGGCAGAGGCCAGACCATGTTTCTACATCTCTAAGACAAATAGAGTTTCGGAGATCATCTCCTAAAGTCAAACTTATCCTTTAAATCTGCTTACCAAAGCAAAGAGAACAAGATTTCTCATGCCAAGACACAAAGACACACTGAAATTACACAGTACCCAGCAACTTAAAAGAAGAAAAACAGTTGTGTCTGAATTCTAGTCTCTTTGCAAGATTAAGCCCTGAAAATTCTGTGAGAAAATGTTATGAAATTTCTGTGGGGATTTTAGCTTTCTCCTGGTCACTGCAGGCTGTTTCAAAGTAGCACATGTTAAAAACTTGGTGTAGGGAATGGAGGATTATATCTTCCCTCAGCTCATACCCACTGAGACGTCCTGGACGGGCAAATAAAAAGAAATGAGCAGTTTCAGAAAGGTACAGCTTCAAATCCATTGAAGATGTTACACCAGTCAACAGTACATGGTATTGGTTCAGTCTGTTAAGTTTCTCCAATATCTCTCCTCAAAACAAAAGTAAAATCCTTCCATGACTCACTGGGCAACTATTTTGGGATGTGAGGGTTTCTTTGTATATATCAAGCCTGACCTGAGGGGTTGTGCAAGTAGAAAGGTTATTTTGCTTTCTTTGGGATTTTGGGTTGTCTCTTGTAGCTCACTTTTTCCTGTTACAAAACTTGGCCTCAGGGTGATGACAGAACAGGTTTCCTAGACAACTTCTATATGTCTTGGATGTATATATATATAAAATATCATCTCTTTTTCTTTCTTACAGAAGCATGAAATGCCTGTTTTCATTATTAAAGGATTCTGGTAGGCCAGAACACATCAAAATGAACCTTGGACTACACTCTAGAACATTCCAACTATGTCCCAAAGGTCCATGGTGCATTGCACCAGTGTTACTGGCACAGCCATAGCTCTGACCACGGCTATTGGAGTAGTCACATTTCTGGCAGTCCATTTAGCTGGTCCTTCTGCCACTTGCTCTCACCCTTGCCTCTTCCAGTCACAGAGGACTAAGATAACAATTTTTGCTCTCAAGTCAAAACTCACTCCCTGAAGTAGGAAATACGAAGACTCTCTCCTAGACTGAGGGTCTGGAAAATTGTAGAATTTCTGTTTGTCACTAAGTATCTTTTTAGAAACTTTGATCAAGAACTGTTATCAGTCACTTTTTTAGAATCAAAGAGTTGTAGAATGTTTGGAGTTGGAAGGGGCCTTAAAAGCCATCTAGTTCCAAACGTCCTGCCATGGACAGGGATGCCACTCACCAGATCAGGCTGCTCAGGGCCCCATCCAACCTGACCTTGAACACTTCCAGGGATAGGGCACCCAAAATCTTTCTGCCCTAGAATCTCATCACAATCAGATCAGCAGCATTCAGATTTTACCTCTGTATTTCAAAGAAAATACTAATATGCAGTAACATAGGGTGCCCTGCAGCAAGACAGTGGCATCCATGGGATCAATTTTCCGCGGTTCCAACCATGTGCTGAGAAAACTCATTCGGTTCACTGTAAAATCACCCCATGAAATTAGGATTGAAAGCTCATGTCAAGACTCCCTACACATTCCCAGGCATCTGGGAAGTCATAGGTACTAACAAACTCTGGGTCATTGGAGCGGCTGTGTTGTTAACTCACCATTTGATAGTCTGCTTTCACTGAGCTACACAACAATTTCCAACATAACTGCACCAGTAAGGCTCCTGCTATGCCTCTGCTGTTACTATTCACTCTCCTCAGCTGTTTGCCTTGATTTGTAGTTTGGACCCATGCCAACCAACACTCTTCCAGACATATGCAGGACATAGTTTGGGGAATAGAACAGGACAGGGACTGTACCCAGTGGGGAGCAGAAGGGTTTTTATCCTGTTCTGTATAAAAGAGGAAAGAGGACTTAGACATGCCACACATCTTGTTTTCAGGATCTGAGACAGGATCCCGGTCCATTTCATTTTAAGCACAAGACCATGCATACGTGGACCAAGAATAAAGCTTGATACAAATTATTCCAAGTTTATTCAGTAAGAAAACAGCTACGCAGTCCAGCCTCAGTACTTCTGTAGCCAAAGAAGGCCATGTCATATGGTATGTAGAAAAGGAGATTATTTTTCTCAAGAGTAGAACAGCAGGAAAAGCACACCTGACAACCATTTCATCCAATCATACATCTCTCTTCATATCAGCTAAGGCTCTGCCGTTTTTTACAAATTGCATTTAAAAAATGCATTTTGTCAAGCATTTTGTCACTTGTGATTGGCATGTTTTATGGTCACTTCACCTTCTTTGTTCCAGAAGTGTCCACAGCATTTGGTATGCTCCACTTTCTCTTTCTCAGTATGCAAAAACTATCCAAGACTGGACCTACTCTGGTTATTGACACATCTACATTGACAGAGGCCTTTTTTCGCAGACAGTCTCTTTTGGAACCAAAGCTGAAGTTTTATCAGCCACTGTCCAGCCATTTTACTCCAAAATTTCATTAACAAAAGCTTTCTTGAACATGTCCTTTCATGTCCCTACATAGAATCCTAGAATAGACCACACTGTAAGGGACCTTGAAAGATAATTTCCTCCAATCCTTTGTGGGAAAGGAAGCCTAGTTGAGATTATCTACTGCCTTGTCCAATCATGTCTTGAAAACATTCAGTGAAATACATGGGATAAGAAGACCATGCTAAATGATCAAAATCTTTCCCCCATCTTTAAAAATATTCTAAATCCCATAAAGCAGCCTAGGGGAAGTTTTCCCACAAAAAAGCCCTAGAAATCTGTTGTAACACACTGCAAGACCCCCCCAAAGAACTGCACTGCAATTCAAGGCTTTAGCAAGCCACACCCTTGTAGCCTGTCTCTGGAGCTGTTTTTTCCACCACAACAGCCCAGAACCATGGAAACACAAAATTACCACCTTCCCTTTGTTGTCTTTTAGCAGCAGCATAAATTCTGCCTAAATGTCTGCTTACACACAAACCTCCAGAGAAAGAAGAGCAGCAAAATATTTATGACTCTCTGGTATAAGTTAATTAGCCATTTGTCTGCCATTCTATAACTCCCTGTTTTAACACAATTTAACACAATTTCTTTGGGTGATGATTTTGGACAATATTAGCTGAAGAGCCCACAAGCTTTTTATGAATTATCTGGACTGCAAGCACTTAGCTAATATGCTTTACCTCTAACTCAGTTATGTCTCCATAGTAATTGCTATTTACACAGTATGTTTGCTAACCAAGGATAATATTCTTTTCATGTGATTCTTCAAAATTAAGCTAATATGACACCAAGATTATTAATTTTCATTGAAATGCTACGAAAAGCCCATTAAAGTGCTGGTCAGCAGCCTAATAGCAATAATATATATTCCTTTCCTCTCTCAGGATCTGAAGTGGACAAAATGGCCATTGATAATAGATTTTCTATTCAGATGAATAACTGAATGGGGCAGACTTTTAAATACAAGAGAATTCTGAAGTGATACAAGTGTGTTATTCATTACCATAAGGGCTGGATTTCTATCCAAGTGGTACTACTAAAAGGAAAACAGAAATCAGGATAGACTGTCTCCAGCAATGTGATATCTATCTGGGTCTGACCTCTGTGGAGGAGCTGCACCATCTGATTGCTGCTGAGGTCTGAGGTTCTGAGCACTCATTTGAAATAAAATATTATCTACTACAAAGAGGTTCAGCTGTGGCCTGACCCTACTCCTAAAGACCCTCTACCAGCACAGAGCTGGAATAACTCTTGTCCAGGGGCAACATTCTTCCTCCACAGGTATTAATAGCTTGGACCTCCATCTGCCATTAACTGGTTCAAGTTCAATGAAGTTAATGGTAAATGGATTTATGTCCAAGGATGATCTGGCCCTCAGCATCTTAGAAAGTCACACACATTCTATCCAAACACAATGAATTATCTGTTTTTCTCACACATTTTGTTTGATATGGATGGCCGCTGTTGTGTTCACTCTGCCTTTAGATTAAAAGTTGTTCTGGCAAGGATGCAAGGACTTTACCATCAGCCCAGGCCCATTGAGAGGGAATAAAACAGCTTATATTGCTAAAGAACAAAATAAAACTGCAAGGGACAAGGCCCAAGTGACTATATTGTGAGTGTGGACAATGCCTCAAGGGAAAATTCCAGGGATAAGACAAAGGAAGTCCCAGAGACGGTACTGGTTTCACTTTCCTTAATTTTCTGGTGCCTCAACCACTCCTGAAAACAGAATGAGAGAAGGCTCCAGAAGTTCTTGTTTTCAACAACCCATATATTTGAATGGAACCTCCTGAAATAATTTTATAGTTCAAGAAGATTGCTTGTTTTTTTCTTTGAAACAAGAGATTAGTCAACAGGATTTACTGCTGGTCAAGTTAACTTCATCAGATATTGCTACCTTTATTTCCAGCCTTCACAAACAAGCAAACAATAGTTTAATTTATGCACATTGATATATATTTTTTATCCTTTAAATCTTACCTAGAATTCCTGAAAGGATCATCTACAGTCATGAAAGCTTGAAAAACAGCCCTTTTTGCATAGGTTTGTAGTATATGAATAAAGTAAATCAGTAAAAAGCATGATTCATTTTTATAGATTTTCAAAATGCAAGAACCTCAAAAATTATCTGCATAGTGCTTTTCATATGTAAAGATATACAATAAAAACATTTGATTATTTATTATTACATACTTATTAGTTATGTTCATAAGAAATATCTTTCCTAGTCATATGCTTTCTTTAATGTGCTTTTTCAAAACAGTTCTGTATACACTTAGTCAACTATTCCCTTTTTTTAAAATAATTTATTTCTAAATTTGTTTATTTATTTTTAAACAAAGGATTACAGTTCATAGTAGACTCTGAAAGATGTAGTTTCACTAGGGTCGTGGGACAACTAAAGCAATAGATTCAATAAGGGTAGAGTGGTGAGATACCTGCAAGAGTTCCCTCAGGGATCTCTAGGTGGATGTTGAAGAAAAAGATCAGTTCATTTCATTTTATGATCTCTTTCCAGCTTCATTCTGTTTCCATAGGTATGTAGTTAAATAGAAAAGGAATGTTGCGTGACTTAATTTAAGGAAGTTATCACGTATTTGTCTCTAACAGCAGCAAGAATGGAATAAGTATAGAGCTCCTGGTGCATGCCTTTCCTGCAAACACCCAAACTCTCCACAGATTTTCCTTCTCAAGGTCTTTTCACATAAGTAGATTTTCAGATTGTTTCTTTCCTCTTGTGACTTGCCTTAGGCAAAGAGCATTTTCAGGAACTCAGAGGCTTCAACAGCAGCACAGAGATTTCCTATTTATTTATTTACCCTTATAAGCACAGGTACAGAACCCCAACTACCCCATCTTAACATCTTGCTTAACCCCTTTTTCTTATTGTAGGGGCTCTAATACACAATCTGAGAAATAATTAGTCCATCCAGGAACCACTTTCTAAGAAGCTGCACTTAGGAGTTCTATCTCATGCTGCAGCCTCCTTCTGGCCCTGCCCTGTAGAGTCCTAACATCAGCTCTGTGTCCTTTGGACACACATACATTACTACACTATTGGATTTTCTTTCTCAAGAGAGTCACAATAGAACAAAGCCTGCTTTCTGACAGGGATTTCTCAAAATTTAAGGAAACTATAAAAAATTGACTTCTTAATTTCTAGGAATCCAAAGCAGAGGTCAGAATAAAGCCTAGTTTTGTTGAAATTTGCATTTTAAAAAAGGAGAAAAAAAATCACAACAAATAATAATTCCCTTGTCACATTAGATGCTAGTTAAAATGCAGAGTGTGCAGTTTCAAAATGTTGACATTATCTGTATTTTTTTCCTGTATAAATTCCCCTTAGGCAATTCATTACAAGGTTTGGTACTCACTTTTTAAAGTGCTGTGCAGGTTTATGCTGCCATTATACTAAATGCTGCTATGCAGCTTAAAAAGCATACCTTGAAAGCATGAGAAGTTCTGTCCTATCAGATTCAAGCTAGCAGAAAATGCTACATCATCTCCCTGAATATCAATTATGCACTAGGCTGCCCTTGGAGACTGCAGCTGAGATGGGCTATATGATCCCCAAGCCATCCACCTCATGGGCAATTTCTTCAGCTAACAAGCCATCTGTGAGATGTTTGGGGGGAAGAGTCTGTCCTTACCTCTTGAGGCAGCTGTACGTTTTTAATCTGAATTTCAGTTCTGGAGGTTCTTGTGCTTGCTGATAGGTGCCTGGCACTTGCTGAGGAAGATGACTGAATCCAGCTGCAAGGGAGTGACGTGCCTCTCCACTTTTCAAAGGTGCTTAGGTAAATCTCTAACCACTCCAGAGTGAGAAACTCTGTTTACGCTTAGGAGAGGACACAAGAACACAGAAAATTTTCTGATCAGACTGGGAAGCGTGCAGTGATTTTAAAATACTCACAAAATTAAGTAGGAGTTGAGCAGTCTTCCTGTTTCTTTATCATCAGTTTGGTCATAGACACCTACCCTGTCTTCAGAAACCAGTCCAGCCCTCTGCAGTGCAGTCTCAAAGCATCCTTTTGCTTTGAAGTCAAACCCTGAGGGGAAGGGAGGGTAAAAAACCTGCAGAAGGAGGAGGTCATCTCTGTCTTTCTTTAGTAGCTCAGCAGTAAGGGAACTTCCTAAATAAGGATTGTGGTTATTATCCCAGTCTGTCTTCAGGGATTTGAAATTTTCACCTTCTAGGCAACTGTTCCTATCACTGGGATAAACCTTACCTGCAGAATTTGCCAAAACCCTCTAGCAGATTGTTTCACTTTGATGATACTATAAATGCACATTAAAGAGAGAAACTGTGTGATACAAAATACACATTTGCTACATTGGTAAATAAAACTTCTCTTTTTTCTTCCCCCCTTTCCCCCCCGGTCCCCTCCCCCACAGGTGCACAGGTGACACCTCTCCACAAGGAGATAGCCTTGTTCATGCTTCTCTAAATATCAAACTACTCTATTAAAATGCAACAGTTTTTATAGACAGGATAGAAAAATTCCTCTTTTGATGCACAAGGCTCTGGTTCAGGTTGCTGGAGGTACTGGTTCCTATCCTCTGAGGCAGGAAAATATCAAAATCACATATTCTCATTACTAAGCACTGGGAGGAAATTCCACAACCAGCTCCACTTGCAGCTGCAAGCCTGATCCAGTCTCCCAGTATGCATCCAAATCCCTATGAGCCAAATGGATTTCATAGATACATTACCCCAGCATTTGGTAGGCTCAGACATCTTCCTTTTTACAGGGCTGATTCTGGTGTGGTACCATATCCTCTCATGCAGCTTCCACTAGATTAAAAGGCTGATGAAAGCAGCAGTGTAGTGCTTACCAAGTTGCAGCATAATTTCCCTTGCAGATGTAAGTCCTGTCAGGATCCCTTCTGTGTTTTGGTTTTACCAATGAAACCTGCAATCTGTTCCAAAAACACCCCAGGTTTTACCAGACCTAAGCATTGGTCTGTTTCTGGTATCTAATGTACCTGGTTCATTCCCTTTCCTCTAATCAGGATGCTGCTCTGAATGTTTTCAAGTCCATCAATTTCTTGGAGGATATAGATGATTGCATAAAACCATCTGGACTTGCCAGGTGGTATAATATACATTAATCAGCTATAGAGAGTAGTTTCTTTATGACCATTGCCACTTATCAGCAAACTTTAGATTCATCATATTTTATCAAATAAAATTTCTGTAATTCTATTCCTTAATCCTAATGCTTAGTCTGAAAGGTCTACAGGCATATTCACAAAAAATAACATGAAACACCAGGATTAAAATTGACTGTGAAATTGAAATTCATATCCTTATGACTTTGTTGAGTCTCTAACACAAAACTTAACACTAATTTTTTTTCATTTACATCTTATTTGCTGTCTACTATGTACAGCACTCTTTGATCAGATATTTAATGATCTATTTTCTCTTCCCTCTGAAAGGTAAACAGGCCCATGAATGCTTTGCTTTCAGACTACAGAGCACTTTAAACTAAAGAAAACTGGACTTCTGAGCTGAGCTTGAGCAGCTGGCAGACAGAAGAGATAGAGACAGCAGCAGTTTTCTTGGAGGGCAGTGTCAATTAAAAACAGAGCAGGATATTGTACCCCCATAAACAAGCCCACAAAGAAAGATAAGAGAAGTTTCCATTTCAGCCTCCCTCATACCTTCTTCTGCTTCAACCACTGCTTTGACCAGCAAAAGTCAAGAGCATGGACACTACTGGTAGATAAATCTACTGGGAATGATGCAGATCCAAAACAGGACATTCATTATGGATATCATGGAGCTATAAAGCTACTTGTACTGGAGTGCTGCTACCACTCAGGCAAAAAGGTAGAACCTCTTGATTAAACAGATCTTTTGATTGCTGTTCTTGATTAGATAGTTGGAGAGAGGGGAGGAAACAGCAAACTTTTTTTTGCCAAACTGAGGACAATCTGAGCTCTCCTTATGCCAGTGTTTATGAACAGTCTGTTACCTAGCTATATCCCAGCTATCCACAATACCTTACCTAATGCAAGGCAGTAATTTCTTAAATTGGGGGATATTATCCTACAGACCATAATGTCTTTCTACCATTTCTCTAAAAGAGCAAAATCTCAGAACCAAAAAGGCAAGACACCACCTCCTCAGCTCCCAGTACAGTTTGATCAAGGATTGCATACACCCAGCTTCTGCCTGTTTTGTTGCTATCAGTATTCTGGGGTATGCGCACCAAAAACAGACAGACAAGCCTGCAGAAAAAGTTAGGTATGCCAGGATAGCATGGATAGGAGCATGTAAGCTGATATTCCTTGGTGGCCAGCTTCACACAAGCTTCAATTACTACTGATGATCTGCATGCGCCGTTTGCTCCAGCAGGGATCTGCTTACAAATTAATGGCGTGCAGGTTGCCTTAGGAGGCCACCTAAAGATATGGCATACTGAGTACCCAGACCCCAATTTGTTCTCCACAAGATCATTCTTGAAGGTATGTGCTATCCCTTACAACTCCTTTCAAAACTTCCTTGTGTTTCCTTGCCCTGAAAGTGTGTTTTCTCCCAGAAAGGAATATGGAAGAATGATTCCTTTGAGAATCATTGGTTCCATTTGAAGAAAGCTACAATTTCTGGTAATTTGAGCCATATGTAATAGGCTGAAAATGTGAGAAATGGGAACTTAAGATGACTTTGGCCATTGGAACGCATTGGCTTCCAAGGCAACATGCTACTGAGAATAAAATTTCTGCTTTGGGTGTTGCGGGTACCTATTCTCTGTTGTGTGCAATGGGTTTATTGTATGCTTTGACAGCCTTGAAGAAGACTAAACTCCTTTCATCTAATTTCACATCTAACTGAAACACCATCAGTCCAGAGGCACGAGAACTGAAATGTTTCTCAACTCCTCTCCTGTTGAGAACAGCAAAGGCTTGATGAAGGTCTTCACAAATTCCAAAATGCAAGACAGTCTGCTTTAAAAGCAGCATTTGCTTGAAATATTGGTTTTGGTTACCATCATGGGCAAAACAGATTCAACTTTAACTCAATTTATTGCCAATAAAATCAGAGTAAGGTAATGAGAAATAAGAGCTAAATCTTAAAAACAACTTTCCTAGAAACTCCTCCCCTTTGACACTTCAGGAGCACAGGGAGTGGGGGCTGTGGTCAGTCCATCACACATTATCTCTGCTGCTCCTCCCTCCTCCCACTCTTGCCCTGCTCCAGCCTCGGCTCCGTCCCACAAGAGACAGTCCTCAACAAACTGCTCCAATGTGAGTCCCACCAGCTTCCCATGGGGTCACAGCTTTAAGTTTCCACTTGCTCCAGCATGGGATCCTCCGCAGGCTGCAGGTGGATCTCTGCTCCACCGTGGTCCTCCATGGGCTGCAGGGACACAGCTGCCTCACCACGGGCTGCACCACCAGATGCAGAGAATCTCTGCTCTGGTGCCTGAAGCAACTCCTCCCGTCCTTCTGCACTGATCTTGGAGTCTGTTCCTGTCACATTTGCTTGCTCCTCTCCCTTGCTGCTGTTGCCCAGAAGTTTTTCCCCCTTCTTACGTCTGTTACCTCAGAGGTGATTCCACCATGGATGCTGGGCTCAGCCTTGGCCAGTGGTGGGTCTGTCCTGGATCTGGCTGGCATCAGACATAAGAGAAGCTTCCAGCAGCTCCTCACAGAAGTCACCACTGCAGTCCCACACTACCAAAACCCAACACAATACCTGGTTTGAATTAAAAGGGGAAAAGGGGGATTTAAGTCAGATCGTGACTATAGAGTTCTCTCATAAAGATATAATTGCATAAGGCTGTTGTAAGGTGATGAGAAGTGTGAGAGAATATTGGTGTTATTTTAGAGATAGAAGGAAAAAAACACCAAACAGAAGAAGTGCGGTTTAACCCTTCAACAGACATCTTAAAGAGACTCCCAAGTTAACTCAGAATTTCTTTTTTCTCCATGGCTCCGAAGTACAATTACACTTTCTTTTAAAGAACCAAGAACATAAAAACTGCACTGTCACACCTTGTTCAGATACCTGTAAGGACTCTTCCCATCTGCTGCCAAGTTTTCCCTGATGAGTCGCCTTCATAAATCAGCCTTATTTTTCATTTAACTTTTCACCTGTCTGATCGTGACAATAAGCTGCATCTCTTTTTATAGCTGCTGCCTGGTGCCACAGAGGTACAAGTCTGCCTCTGACTGGGTGGGTAGTCCTTTAGGGGTTAGTTGATGTGACTAAGCTTTGTTTTAAAGCAACTTGTTTTGAAATTCCTATCATTAAAATGAGAATAAGGGATGAAAAAATGAATATTGGTCAACCATCATAGAAATGGTGAAGAGTAAATTATTTCTTTGCAGACCACAATATTTTAAATAACAATCTATAAAAAACAGACCTCACTCTCCAAATAACATTTTTAGCAATGATATTTCAGAAGGAATGGGAGGAGAGGAGAGGAGAGGAGAG